>JAUCBJ010005978.1:0-90324 GCA_032718475.1 Nemertoderma westbladi | reverse complement strand
GTCACACCGCCATGTACATCATATCTGTTCAATGTTTTAATTGTTATCTGCCCACTAACCACCGATCAACAACTACCCCTGATCATTCAAAATAGATATTCATTCACCTGTCTGCCAAAATAAATATTCACCTGTCTGAAATATTCACCAAAATTTCTAAATACCGGTACAAAGTGCTACCATACTGCCATACGCAACAAGATCCGAACAGCCTTATATAATAAAAAAATTTGGCACTTAGAAGGATAATTGAAGAATTATCAAAACAGAAAGACAGGCATCTGGCTGTTATCTTTGTTGACTTCTTCAAGGCCTTTGATTCAGTCTCTCGCTCACGTATGTTCAGCATACTTTCATTATATGGGATTCCTGATGAAATTATTGCAGCAATCAGATCAGTACACGATGGTTCGACAACATTTGTGTCTACTGTTGACGGTGACACAGAACCATTTGAAGTGTTATGGAGCGTCATCCAAGGAGACACACTTGCACCATTCTTGTTCATTATTGTGGTTGACTATGTTCTACGCATGTCCTTAGATTATCATAATGATGATGGGGTGATGATAACTCCACCTACTGGCTCCAGAAGTCGAGGAAATAAAATAAATAAAATAAAATAAAATCCTGCCAAGTACCTAACTATTAAACTGTTCCACCTTGGTGTAGTGGTTGCATTGAATTCACATCTCCTGTAGGTCGTGGGTTCGATCTTCACATGGACCAGGGCAGTTTTCGTTTCGGCACGAATGCTTTAAAGGGACCAGCCAGGGCGCATCTCTGCCTTGCATCCTTAAGTGGTAGCTAAATGAGTACTGGAGTTTCCTCTGGGGAGTAAAGTTCTAGGGGGACCGCACTGGAAATAAGTCGTCAGACTTTGTGCGTAATCCCTGGCCTAGTGGCCGAAGAAAATTTACTTTTACTTTTTTTACTTTAACTGATCTAGACTTTGCTGATGACTTATGAGTACTCTCAGAATCATTAGAGGGAGCCCAACGGCTCCTCAGCTCATTAGAACATGCTGCTTCTAGTGTTGGTCTTTTTATTAACTCCAGAAAGACCAAAATTATGACAGTTAACTTTGAAAGTCCTCAGCAAGTCTCTGATCGGATGAGCATAAGCTCAAAGGATGGTATGCTTGAGCATGTGGACGACTTCTGTTACCTGGGATCATGGAACCGGAAGTCAGGTGAGGACATTCGAATACGTAAGGGAAAGGCATGGGCAGCCTTGAATAGGCTTTCCAGGATTTGGAAGTCACCGAGAATTAATCGGAAACTTAAGGTCCGATTATTTAGAGCAGCAGTAGTTCCAGTACTCCTCTACGGGAGTCCATGCTGGGCTCTAACTGCTGAGGACACCAAATCTCTGGATGGCACTTTCACAAGAATGCTACGCCGGGTTCATTGTGTCAAGTACAATGCACACATCTCCAACCAGACACTATATAACATTGGAGGTGTCTCATTGGTTCCCCCAAGCTTGACACTAGAACAAAATCGCCTCCGCTTTGCAGGACATTGCTTTCGCCGTGAGGACCAGCCAGTGCATAATCTTGTACTTTGGCAGCCTCATGGAGTGAATAAGCATGGTGGACAGCCCATGACTTTCTTGAGACGCATCTTAAAGGACACAGGCCTTAAAGATGCGGATGATCTAGCAAATGTCATGGGTGATAGGGAGTTGTGTCGGTGCAATTTTGTTGACAAGCCGGCACAGCATTCCTAAAAATGCAGCTGCAATGCAGCATGCCGATCCTAGTAGTAGTATTCAAAAATATATATTCATTCACCTGTCTGCCAAAAATAAATATTCACCTGTCTGAAATATTCACCAAAATTTCTAAATACCGGTACGAAGCGCTACCATACTGCCATACGCAACAAGATCCGAACAGCCTTATATAATAAAAAAAAATTAGGATATTATTTGGTGTGACCCCTTCTATTCTTTGTTTTGCAATATGAAGTAATTGTTTTACGAATGTTTTTTTTATGAAGGAAACTAATTTCTCACACATGACAGCTTGTCCTGGACTATAGAACCATTACAGTAACATAATATTAGTGAAACTCTAAATTGTCGTATTTATTGATGTTGTAGATTTTGGATCTCCGTGAAGTTCTGCATTGTCTTTCACTGTTGGAGTCGCTGCCAATAGACAAGGAGTTCCTCACAAAGACGTTGATAAAGACCCGCCTAGGTAAACTAGTCAACGACGTTCGTAAGAGTTCCAGCGACCCTGAGGTCTCGAAGAGGGCGCGTAGACTGGTGCAGTGCTGGAGACAACGGTTGGAGCGACAGCGGGAGTCGTCGCCTAGTGGGTCGCACCCAGAGAGTCGCAATGGGGGGAGTCAGCAGGGGGATAACCATGTAGGGGGATCGGGGGACAGGCCAATCGGAATGGAGAATCCTGCAGACAGGTGGGTAGAGTTCGGTACTGAGTGTGTGGGGAGGGCGGGGGGGGATCCTACAGACAGACAGAAGGCAGTGCTCTGCTCTGCCTCTATGACGTCTTCAATGAAACAGACCAAAATGTGGTATATAAATATAATTGATAGGCCTAACTAAACAACAGAATGTCTTGGAATATATTGTCGTTATTTCGTTATTCAATGACAAGCCCCCCCCCCCCCCCCCCCCCCCCAAATTGTTCTACAAACCTTAATAAGATTGCATGAAATTTGAAACATAGATAGTTTCACCTACCTCCTCCTTAATGGACGTGAGCCAGAAGTGTTATTTTTGCTCTCATTCTTTAGCTACACAAGTGTTTTAAAAAAAGGTGTCTCCAGCGATATTACACCAGTTACACCGCAGTTATTCTTATACCTTATAGCTGTTTGTTGGCACTAATAGAAAGCTGGCCATACAAGAATTCAAAATTATTATTATTATTATTATTACCTTTAATCCAGGCCTTAGCCCATAAAAACGAGTAAAACAAGCACACAACCAATCAAGCACAGAGTATGAGTAAGTAGGTCACTGAAATCATACCTAAGAAAGAATACGTGATATTGAGTTAATACTACAAGTACGCGAGATCTCACGTAAAATAGAATTGCAAGTTGTGTCAATTCTACGCAATAAACTTTGTTTGGAACGGTACCGAATATGGCAAAACATTGGAAGGTTTAACCTTCCGAATTGTAGAGACATACTTGTAGGTTCACCGTCGGTAACCCGCGGAATATTAAACAAAAAACGTGCACAATTATTGTAAGCCACCCGAATCTTATTGTAACATATCTGTGAATAGTTATGAGCATTCCACAGACTGTTACAATATATAGGGGTGCAATATGCCCGAAAAAGAGTTACTTTTACCGGTAAAGGAGCGGTACTGAACTTCCTAACTAAAACATTTGCTCTGGCATACAAGCAATGCATTTGTTTAGTTATGTCGTAATCATCGTCAGTAGTAGAGTGAAGAATATGTCCTAAATAGTTAAAATTATCAACAATTGGAATATATGCACCATATAAACGGATTCTACATAGCGGAATACCTGAATGAGATTTCGGCAAAAAATATATACATTTCGTTTTTTTAACATTGAAAAGCATTGAATGACAGTTGGCAAATTTAACAGCGGTGTTAACTAAATTTTGCAAACCATAAATTGATGTAGAGATCAAACAAAGGTCATCTGCATACAGTATGTGATTGACTCGTAAAGAACCCACTTTACAGCCAACACCACTGTTGGTTAATAATATACTAAGATCATCTACATATAAATTAAAAAAGTAAGGACTTAATATGCCTCCTTGTTTAGTGCCGTTAGACACTGTAAAATTAGAAGAGAAAACACCATCCCAAAGTATACGCATATATTGGTTCCTATACCAAAAAGATATTAGCCGCACAATATATACTGGAACTCCACGGTCTAGTAACTTACGGAAAAGTTTGAAGTGATTTATACGATCGAACGCTTTCGACGCGTCCAACATGCAAATGTAAATAGGGTAAATAGGTAAATACAAAATGTAAAATATGTAACACAATTTGAATTTCGTTGCTGAGATATGAGCGTTCGAAAGTTGAATGGTTTTGCACCGGCGTAATAGTGTATTATTATATTTAATAAGTACAACATATTCACTGGATATGTTGTACTTATTAACTAGAATTCAGTGGAACATTTTTTACGTATGAATAGCAACGTAATAATAGTAGGTAGCCTATGATTAAAGATGTATCACGTGGGATAAACGTAGGGAAAAATAGAATAAAATAGCGTCGCACAGAAGCCAATTCAATACAAAAGAGGCACAAATACAAATTCTGGCTGACCCAGTCAGTGGTCGGGTTTTTTTTTTAATTTTTTAAATAGGCAGCTGGTGTTTTTTAATATATATATATATAACACTGAGATTTTTGTATATAAGAGTTTGTATTGGGCTCATTCGGTATTGTGGTCGTTCGTTGTCCCTATTAAATTATTCTGTTATAGAAACACGCCTTCTTTTTTAAAATTTCCTCAAATAATAAGTTTGTATATAAATAAATAGTATTGACTCACACTAATGGTATAACGCCCTGTAAAAATAATGTACCGCATAGAGTTGAAACAGAGACCTGTTTTGCTTAATCCCAGTGAACCAGAGACCTACCTAGATAATTATTTTGAAAAATACCGGAGCCGGAGATAAGAGACCAGGGTTTTTTTTTCTAAATATGTTAGTGAAATTTATAAATAAAAATAGTGATTTCTATATTTTTTAAACTTGTTTATAAATATTTCTAAAATTAAATATTGCAAACAACGAATTTAAAAATATAAACTTTACTACAGCGTTTGAAATAAAAACACCTGTAAATCAAAATTTAAGATGAACCATTTTTATTTATTATTAATGTTGTTTGTTCGTTATTCATTCACTAGAATCGAATACTTGATCCTCTAAATCTGATTGATCTCCATCAGCTCCATTTGTACCAACTTCTATAATATCGAGAAATTTCTAAGTAGATTGACATCGACTGTGTTATTCGGTGTTTTTTTGGTTTTCTAAACAAATTAGAGATTTTCTAAATTTTTCCTCGCCGTTTGGAAACTTTTCACAGCGGACATTTTGAAAAAAAAAACCCTGACAGTCAGAGACTTGGCTTATTTTTCTACTTACAATTTGATTTCTCCCCTATAGCACAAACAGGTACACTACACATACAGACTGAGAACAATTTTTCTATGGTTGAATTACAGTAAAGTAAATCCAACCTATTTCAACCCCTACTTACTTACCCATTGTAAGAAAATAAGCGCACGTACAGTTTGGGGGGCTTAATTAATATTAATTTGGTTATTTGTTTATTAATTCGTTCTTATTTTGTTATTGTTAATAATATGTTACATTAATTTGTTTTGCGCCATATATAGGTACCGGTACTTTGTTAATTAAAGGCACTTATTTTACAATTGTTCTATTCATAAACATTTCAATACTATAAACTTAATAATTTACGAATACTTAGTGCACACTGCACAGGTATAGTGCTCTACTCGCCCCATTTACAAGCCTCGTTACGCTCGTTCTCTCCATTTGGTCGTCATATTATCTATCCTATAACAAATTGAATGGAGATCAGCCCTTTCTTTCACTTTTAAACATTATGAGTACTCAAATTAAGCACCCTTATCCTTAAATAAGAACCATCTTTAGGTATTAATTTAACTTAAAATTAAACGCGCCTTAAATTAATTAAATAGAAGATTATCGGTACATTTAGAAATAGTGTAAAAGTGAATGTATAATTGTGTTGAGGTGGTGTATGTAAAATAGTTAAAAATTAAAGAAATAATTAATTGTAAAAAATTTGTGAAAAATAATCATTCATTTCACATTTTGTGTTGTACAGGATCTGTTTTTAAATATCTATTTCTAATTATTGTCAAATCACTGATCTCTGGGTAAAATGTGTGATTTCAATACCCGGGAACCAGAGACCTATCCAGAGACCAAAAAATAGCCCGGAGAATCCAGAGATCAGTGATCAGTGACAGGTCTTTGTTTCAACTCTAGACCGCATAATGTCACGCAATGTATAGTGTCTTAATTCCAGATGGGGGGGGGGGGGGGGGGGGGGGGATTTCAGGTCAAAATGTCGAAAGAGTCAAATTGTCGAACAGGTCAAAATGTCGAAAGAGTCAAGTTGTCGAACAGCCATGTCAAATTATCGAAAAAGCTTTCGACACAGACATGCCAAATTGTCGAAAGAGACATGCCAAATTGTTAGAAATAGCCAGAAGCGTCCAAGAGAAGCGTTCGATAGAGCCCTGCAATCTGTCGATATTAAGTACCAGGAGTATGGAGGACAGGTAGCTGCCGAAATTAAGGGGAAACCATCTGCTGGGTACGGCTTCGACTCAAAACGCCGGTCATTGAGCAGAAACCGAGTGCATGGTGTGGTGGGTGGAGAGCCCCATGTTTTAGGATACGCTCTGATGAAGGGACAATCGGAAGGAAGCTACATCAGGACGTTTACTGCTTTAAGATATAACATTTATCATCTTTGCGGTGAAGGTGGCAGAATTAATACAGCTAAGTGGCTTTTCGATTTCGAACTTGCAATAATGAATGCTTGCAATATAGTTTTCCCAATGGTGACCATGTTAGGTTGTGCTTTTCATTTCGCTAAGGCCATAAACGAGAAGCGAGACAGCCTTGGCCTCAAAGGTATTTGTGTTGAAGATACAGCAGAGGGTAAAACTGTAGTAAAGTATTGGTTCAAAGAGATTCGTTCTTTACCATTCCTTCCTGATGGGTATCGCTATCAGGTTGCCTATACTCTGATCAATGAACAGCTACCAAACCTGTCCGCTTTAACAGCCAATAAAGTTTTCCAATTTCGACAATATTTCATCGGCAGGATGTATTTATCAGATGGGGACAGTTCGGAAATACCGGCCCTAGGACCAGCAACAACTGTGCTGAAGGTTTCCACAATGGGCTTCATTCCCGGCTCACCAGCCTCCATCCGTGCCTTGGAGAGATCCTGGAATTTTTCCAGTTAAATCAACATACTTCCCAGCAGCGCATGAAGGCCTTGCTAGAACCGAATACTATTGCTGTTCCCAAACCAAAGTCTCCACTTATCCAGATACGGGACCAACGCTTGGTTGAGGAGATGGGGCGATTCGCAAACTACATGGCTGCATGGCCTAATAACATTTATTATAATGACTGTAAGATGTACATGCGTTGTTTGATGGTCATTGGACTGGTACCCCAGGCTTTAGAGGGGTAATGCCCAATGGTCAGCTAGTCAAGATAACTCTTACTGTATAGGCGTATATTGCCCATTGCTATTGAGATATTATACACAATTCGTTAGCCATATCAATTATCAGGTTTCCAATTTCTCAGGTTCAACAATTTAGTATCAAAATTCAAAAGTATCTAAAAAAGGATAAACGCATATTGTCGAAAAAAAATTCGACATTTTGACATGCCCAAAAACCTTTTCGACAATTTACTCTACTTTTCGACAATTTGTCTCTTTCGACATTTTGGCTCTTTCGACATTTTGACAATAAGCCGGGGGGGGGGGGGGTGTGGTTCATCATCATCCCTCTCCACTTCAGGTGAAAATCTATATAGTTTTAATTGGATATAAAAATAATTTAACTCACTCTAACTTTCGTTATAAAGAGAAAGGCTTGTAATCAAACCAATACAAAATATACAGAGTGTTGTGGGCAATTTCGTAAAAGACACTTATTAGTTATTTTAAAACGATTATAAAAAATAATTTACAGGCAATATAGAAATTTCCGGCTTCATGGTAACCACGGTGAGTTGAACTAGTTGTGTTTCAAACTTTAAGTAATATGATAAAGATTTGTAGACTGTACGGATCATGGTATATCTGTATTAATGTACCACAAATTTATTTTTTACAGCTTCATTAACAGGTAATATTGAATGCTGAAAGTGGTTCGGATTAATTGCCAATTAATTAATGTTATTTTATTTACTTGTTCGTTTTTGTTTACTTATAATGTTTTAATCAATTGATAAGTTCATATTCTTCCGATGAAGGTCGAACACATTGTGCATTAAGACAATGAGTCATGACATAAGTTCTTTGTTTCTTCTTACCGGGAATATAAGGAGGATCAATACCTTTCTTCAAAAGTCTCTCAAAGTCAATTGATGAAGATGTAAAGAACATGTGTTCTTTTATTTCCTCAAAGTCTCCATTGGTGCCGAGTCGAAGTCGGGGATCTGGTTCCATCAAACTCGAACAGAATGATGCGCCTTCTGATGTTAAAATATCATATGCTTTAAACATTTCATCTAAGTAATCCCTAGATATACTCGTATAGCCGTCAAAGTTCGGAACCGGACCTCCGGTCAACATTTGGAAAACAACTACCCCATAGGAAAACCAATCGGTTGGGAAACCGTAACTGACAGTTGTCTTTTCTGGGGCAACGTACCCGTCTGTCCCCAAGAGATAGCCGGAATAGCGATCCAACCCAGCGTTCGTGCACTTCTCGGCCGATCCAAAATCGCCGACTAGGATATGTCCGTCAGCAGCTAGGAAAATGTTAGCCAGTTTCAAATCACCGTGTAGGATTCCCAATTCGTGGAGATGACCAACTGCACATCCGATCTCGGCCGCGTAGAAGATGGCTCGCTCTTCGCTGAATCTTCTATTAGGAAGAAGATTTTTCTGTGTCAGTAAATCTCCCCCTTTGGCGATTTCGGTAACGAGATAAGCGTGAAAATCACTCAACCAGCCGCCGTGCAACTGTAAAAGGAAAGGGTTTGTTAATTCCGCATCTCGTAATGTCGCAAACACATGGAATTCTGCTGAAATGCTATCAGCATTATCGTCAGCCAACTTTATCTCTTTAAGCGCATAGCTTTTACGCTTGTTTCTTACAACGTAGACGTTACTAGACTCATCACAACTGAATTGACCTTGAATCTTTGACCCAGATCCGAGTTCTCGAACAGCCCGATTCCTGTGGCTCTCCACTAACCGATTTTCGGTCAGGGTTATTGGGATCCATCGACTTATCCATTTCATTAACCGTAGAAATTGTGGCCTCATTTTCAAAAATTATGCGAATTCATCGTTTCATTCATTTCTTTAGGCCCGACTCCCACTATGCGGCAATTCGCGTTTAGCTAGGTTTACATAAACATGTGGAGAAAATAAATTGCCGCAACAAAGTTGCTCGTGAGAGAGGGATTGCGATATGCTGCCGGAACTAGTTGCTGCAAAGTATGTTGCATGTGTCAGTTGGGTCTAGTTCTAAAATGTTATTTTATTATTCGAATTATTACGTAGCTACATAATATTTACTATATTATTATTATTATATTACACCATGACCCGTAATGTTGTTTGAAACACAACTACAGTAGTTCAACTCACCGCGGTTGTTACCATGAAGCCGGAATTTTGATTTCGCCTTTAATTTTCTTTATAAGCGTTTTAAAAAGTGTCTTTTGCGAAATCGCACCAACCGTATCATTGCCATTCTTCACTTTAGTCGTAAATTTTTCATATCAATAGAAAGCTTGCGTTGCAAGGATTCCAAATATGTAACAATATCTGAATTTCGTTGAGAAACAGCTGAGATATAGGCGTTCAAAGATTGCAATAATTATTGTTCGCTGCAGGCCATTTATTATATTTAATAAATACACAAAATTCTAGAACGTGTTATTTATTTTATGAGTTGGTAGGCAACAGCGGTATGCCTATACAATATCTATATTGCCTATCTAATCATACATAAACAAATTGTTCCAGAATATTGTGTATTTATTAAATAGAATAAATGGCCTTCAGCGAACAATAATTCTTGCAATCTTTGAATGCTTATTACTCAGTTGTTTCTCAACGAAATTCAGATATTGTTACATATTTGGAATCCTTGCAACGCAAGCTTTCTATTGATGTGAAAAAATTACGACTAAAGTGAAGAATGGCAATGATACGGATGGTGCGATTTCGCAAAAGACACTTTTTTAAAACGCTTATAAAAAAAATTTAAAGGCGAAATCGAAAATTCCGGCTTCATGGTAACAACCATGGTGAGTTGAACTAGTTGTGTTTCAAATTTTAAGCCATATGATAAAGATTGGTAGAATAAAATTTTTTTTTTTTTGGGGGGGGGGGGGGGGTCCGTGTCATCAGAAATTGACACTATATTACGGGTCATGGTGTATTATAATATTATTTTATATTCCACACAAATACCACATTCTAGAATATTATTAAACAATCAACTATCTGACTCAACTATTCTTTCATTTCTATTTGACTGATAAGGGAATCCTATTATTTGGCACAATAAACATCACATTTTATATATTAACACTTTTTTATCGGAACATAAAATTGTGACGTGAAAATGTAAATTTTACGTCACATTTACAAGTCAAAATTTATGTTTTGAAATCAGCGTTATCTTTACGGTTGACAACACATCTTTTCCAATATAGGTGAATGGTATTTAATTATGTTTTGTCATGGCCGGTTTGGGCCACCATATTTACTTGAGTTTTTAATTTACAAATTGTATTAAATTATATTAAATTTTAATTAGTTTGCAGTAAAGCTATGAATAATTATTAATTATCATTATTATTCTTTACCATCATCGTAAAGAATAAGCCGCCTCCGCTTTGCAGGACATTGTTCTCGCCGTGAGGACCAGCCTGTGCACATTTCTTGTACTTTATTCAAACACTTGTAGCTACAGCTTGAATGTGAGAGTACCCCCCCCCCCCCCCCCCATTTCTCCTTTATGATGTCTTAATTAAAGGATGTTAATTAGGTAATTACAGGGTGGACTGGACTGGACAACCCTCCCGGTTTCGTCTAAAATTAAGTTTAGATACTTATTATTATTATATTAATTTTGAAATACATGTTTCAACGACAGGTATATATATATATACTTCGCTAGATATTTTATTTGTGTGACAAAATTTAAATACGTTGAGTGAAAGATATATATATAAACTAAATACACATTGCCCATGCTTTGCAAAACCATTGGTAGTTTAGAAACTTTCCTCGCTACCACTGTAGTGCAAAACAACAAACGTCATATAAACCCCAGTCTATGCGATACGTGTCTGCTGCTAGATATACGTGTCAGGTGCGTCTTCCTCTCGTAGTGTCTCTAGGGCAACCTTCTCGGCATTGGTCAGATTTTTATTCTGTAGATGGTCGTAGAACGAGTTAATAAAGCTCCTATGGGTTCTCCTCAGTTTAACCCACGAGCGTTTATCTTTCACAAAGCTCAGCGCATCCTTGGGTTCCATCTTCTTTGCGGCGATTATGTAACAGATTGCCACGGTGGCACTTCGAGTTTGCCCCGCCTTGCAGTGGATGTAGACCGTTCGATTGCGTCGTTTCTGATTGGCTAGATTCGGGGTCATCACGTCACAACCCAAGACAGCGAACCATAACTACTAAATATGTTCATAGCGGAATTTTGTTCTTGAACTAAAACTTTTTTTATTTTTGAACATTTAATCTTTTGAATAAATTTTGCTTTTTTTACAATTTATTTGTTGCGGCGACGAAGAGCCGAATTTACAAATTACATATTGTTTCATTATGAATAGAGATAATTAGAGTACGCAAGTCAATGGCGCCAACTATGTGTTTGGTATGTTAGAAAAATTAATTTAATTTTTAATTTGATTTAAAACATTAAGGGAAAGGAGCAGGTTACAGTGGCGATGTTTTCTCACCAAAACAATGAACAAGACTTTATTTCACATGCGGTCAATGAGCGCCACTATCTGGCAAATTATCCTAATAGAATTTTGGAATAAAAAATCAGTAAGATTTCCGAATCTCTTATTGGTTGATACTTACCTAGAATACCTGGTATATTTAGGTACTTCTTGTAAACCTAGAATACCTGGTTTATTTAGGTACTTCTTGTAAACCTAGAATACCTGGTTTATTTAGGTACTTCTTGTAAACCTAGAATACCTGGTTTATTTAGGTACTTCTTGTAAACCTAGAATACCTGGTTTATTTAGGTACTTCTTGTAAACCTAGAATACCTGGTTTATTTAGGTACTTCTTGTAATCCTAGAATACCTGGTTTATTTAGGTACTTCTTGTAAACCTAGAATACCTGGTTTATTTAGGTACTTCTTGTAAACCTAGAATACCTGGTTTACCTGTGACATAAACACAAATATGTTCAAATTTGATCTGCTCGCTTCGCTCGCCTTTCCATTTCCTCACATCACTAAATATAGTTAAACTCTATTTGCTTCTTCGTTAATCATTGATGTCTGTTGTGGTGGTTTGCCGATATCTTGATATTAAAAGACTCACTAATTATATATTAATGTTACTTTTTGTGGAATATATAATAATACATTCTATAAAATTGTAGTGTACCTGCAGACAGGAAATTTTGTTTTAAAAGTCAGGGAAATCTCAGGAGAATAGTTAGGGAAAATTAAAACTGAAATAGAGTGGCGACTGGCAACCCATAATCTTAAGGGCTCTAATTTAAAAATTATGTGCAAAGTGGGATATTTCTATTGGCCCACCAATATGATTAGCCCATACATTTTTTAACGCCAGCTTTCAGTAATTATTGTGGGTTGTGACGTAATGATCGCTATGGTAACCAATGAATTCCATAGCCCCCATGGCTTCGTTTATTGTCGGTGTTTGGAACATATCCTCGGTAGGTATATGGAAGATCTCTACATCGGTGCCCTGCCAGATATCCAACGTTCCTGTTAAGGACAATTCGTACGTCTCATTCAATACGACCACGCCCCCCACTCCTCGCTCATGCACTAGAGTCCTAACCATCTTCTTTGTGATCGGGATGGCACCGAGTGTGACCCAGGGGTCTATCCTGGACCACCATGGTCTCCCCATACCGTGTCGCACCGCTGTGTAGGCCAGTGTGGGTAGGAAACCCGCCCTTGTTGTTGTGTGAATCATTCTATTTTTTAACTTCTTTAAAATACTGGATGAAAGGTTGCTATTGCTTCCACCCATAGCAACCGGTTGGTTATTGTTATGGTGATATCGCATTTTACCGTTGCTACCCATAACTACAAGTGATCTTCGTCCTTGGAGTATCTAATTGGTTACCTATAGCAACAGTCGCCCGTGGTGGTTACTTAATAGTCACTAATGTGTTATGTGCGGGTGCATTGTGTGCCCTATCTAAGAATCTTCAATATTTAGTAACATATTGATGGTGATTGGTGGACGAGTTCCGTACCGGTATTCAACTTCATGTTAGCAAAATAGAAAGTAAAATTTTTTTAGTTTACAAGAACATAAATAGGCCTATTTGCTATTACTTTTGAACCCCCCAACCATGGCTAACTACAATTACAACAGGTTGTAACAGGTACAGGTACAACAGCTACTAAAATTAGTGCCTACACCCTCTTTTTGTTACTGGCTAGTTTCTGCTAATTTTGATATAAAAAAATTCTAGAACAAATTACCTAATCCATTTTTCTAAATATTGCTCTCGAACAAATATTTTTGTTCTAGAGCATTTCTTACAATATTATATGTGGTGGACGGTATTTTTTATAATTTATTTGTGTTCATATCTATTCAGTACAATAAAGTAATTACCGGTACCAATGATACTAATTTTATTTTAATTATATTGTTGTAGCTAGTATTGTTAGAAATATACATTTTTTAAATATTTCATATACTATTATTGTGTTTTTTATTTCTTTGTTCTAGAAAATTCCGTGGCATAAAAACATATAGGTTTTTTTATGGTAGCTATAGCTTTATATTTATATATCTATTTTTGGTATAGCTAGCTAGTTAGTGTTTTTAAAAAATAAGGCAATAGTAATAAAATTTAAATTTACAAATATTAATCATTCCTATAAAAAATAACTAGCTATTGTGAAAAAATAAATTTTACCACTATATAGAAAGAATGCGTGCTGGAACATTATTCCATTAAAAAGACTAAAATTTTTTTCCAAATTTTTTAAAAAGCACTAAAGATAATTCAAAAATACTAGCTACCATTAAAATTAAATATATTATTTTGGCCGTGTGGTGTTCCAGAATATTAATTGAGGGATGTGTGCACAAGGTCTACCCTACCGATGCCGGAAGTTTACCGATTCTCACCAGCATTCATACACTAGCACTTGTACGAAATCTGCACACACCCCTCCAAATTTATTGTAGCTTGTTTTTGATAAGCTTGTTTTGTGAGATGTTCTCTATTAAAGAATCGATGTTCTAGAACAAATATTTTTGTAATTCAACTTAAGTGTAATCAAACTTTTTTTTATGGGAGCTTCTATATATTTCTTCTTAAAGTGAAAAAATGTCTAGCAATGATATTTACAAAAGGAAACAAATGTTTTAATATAATAAAAATGTGACAGCTTGACATTAAGTAGGTTGTCTAGTTTGGTTAATGTTATAGTTGATCAGGAATCAATAATAATTTAAACTGACCTGTAACTCTAACCCTAAGTAATAATTTAAATAATTTAAAAAGTGAATAGAAAAGAAAAAAATTAAATTAGCCGAGAAAATATAGCTAGGTTTGTGTCGGACACATAGTAACATGTTATATGTACGACGTACGTTTACCGATGTAGTTAACCGCTACCAAAGCGATTTAAACTAGAGTTTAGGACGCCTCAGCAGTTATTTAATATTATTACTAATTATTAAATATATTCTGGAATATTTTATAATCACCAACGTTGTGACGCGATATATACGCGATGTTATATAACATAAATATATTTGGTCCAGTTAATCTAAAACTCAAAACAAATATGAAGAAGGTACATAAAAAAAAGCGATCTGCCCCCCTCATGTCCTTCTCCTATCCGTCTATCCCCTTGTCCCACCGGTACAATCACACCACCTGTAACCCAATCTCACCCATTTCTCCCACCGTTAGAACACTACACCACCTGTAAACCAATCTCATCCCCTTGTTCCACCGTTACAACCACACCACATGCAACCCAATCTCACCCACTTCTACCACCGTTAGAACACCACACCACCTGTAACCCAATCCCCCCCCCCCCCTGTCCATCCGTTACAACCACACCACCTGTAACCCAATCCCTCCCACTTGTTCCATCGTTACAACCACACCACCTGTAACGCAATCTCAACCCCTTGTCCCACCGTTACAACCACACCACCTGTAACCCAATCTCAACCCCTTGTTCCACCGTTACAACCACACGACCTGTAACCCAATCTCATCCCCTTGTTTCACCGTTACAACCACACCACATGCAACCCAATCTCACCCACTTCTCCCACCGTTAGAACACCACACCACCTGTAACCCAATCTCATCCACTTGTTCCACCGTTACAACCACACCACATGCAACCCAATCTCACCCACTTCTCCCACCGTTAGAACACCACACCACCTGTAACCCAATCTCATCCACTTGTCCCACCGTTACAACACCACAACACCTGTAACGCAATCTCAACCCCTTGTCCCACCGTTACAACCACACCACCTGTAACCCAATCTCAACCCCTTGGTCCACCGTTACTACAACCACCCCACCTGTAACCCAATCTCAACCCTCTGTCCATCCGTTACAACCACACCACCTGTAACCCAATCTCAACCCCTTGTTCCACCGTTACAACCACACCACATGTAACCCAATCTCATCCCTCTGTCCATCCGTTACAACCACACCACCTGTAACCCAATCTCAACCCCTTGTTCCACCGTTACATCCACACCACCTGTAACCAAATCTCAACCCCTTGTTCTACCGTTACAACCACACCACCTGTAACCCAATCTCATCCCTCTGTCCATCCGTTACAACCACACCACCTGTAACCCAATCTCAACCCCTTGTTCCACCGTTACAACCACACCACCTGAAACCCATTCTCAACCCCTTGTTCCACCGTTACAACCACACCACCTGTAACCCAATCTCACCCCCTTGTCCATCCGTTGCAACCACACCACCTGAAACCCAATCTCACCCCCTTGTTCCACCGTTACAACCACACCACCTGTAACCCAATCTCATCCCTCTGTCCATCCGTTACAACCACACCACCTGTAACCCAATCTCAACCCCTTGTTCCACCGTTACAACCACACCACCTGTAACCCAATCTCAACCCCTTGTTCCACCGTTACAACCACACCACCTACCTGTAACCCAATCTCAACCCCGTGTTCCACCGTTACAACCACACCACCTGTAACCCAATCTCACCCCATTGTCCATCCGTTACAACCACACCACCTGTAACCCAATCTCACCCCCTTGTCCATCTGTTACAACCACACCACCTGAAACCCAATCTCACCCCCTTGTCCATCCGTTACAACCACACTACCTGTAACCCAATATCATCCCCCTGTCCATCCGTTACAACCACACCACCTGTAACCCAATCTCATCCCCCTGTCCATCCATTACAACCACACCATCCGTAACACAATCTGCCCCCTCCATTACAACCACACCATATCCGTAAAACAATCTGCCTCCTTTATTACAACCACACCATATCCGTAACACAATCTGCCCCCTCAATGACAACCACACCATCCGTAACACAATCTGCCCCCTCAATGACAACCACACCATCCGTAACACAATCTGCCCTCTCAATGACAACCACAACAACCGTAACACAATCTGCCCCCTCTATTACAACCACACCATATCCGTAAAACAATCTGCCTCCTTTATTACAACCACACCATATCCGTAACACAATCTGCCCCCTCAATGACAACCACACCATCCGTAACACAATCTGCCCCCTCAATGACAACCACACCATCCGTAACACAATCTGCCCTCTCAATGACAACCACAACAACCGTAACACAATCTGCCTCCTCTATTACAACCACACCATCCGTAACACAATCTGCCCCCTCAATGACAACCACACCATCCGTAACACAATCTGCCCCCTCAATGACAACCACACCATCCGTAACACAATCTGCCCCCTCAATGACAACCACACCATCCGTAACACAATCTGCCCTCTCAATGACAACCACAACAACCGTAACACAATCTGCCCCCTCTATTACAACCACACCATCCGTAACACAATCTGCCCCCTCAATGACATCCACACCATCCGTAACACAATCTGCCCCCTCAATGACAACCACACCATCCGTAACACAATCTGCCCTCTCAATGACAACCACAACAACCGTAACACAATCTGCCCCCTCTATTACAACCACTCCATCCGTAACACAATCTGCCCCCTCAATGACAACCACACCATCCGTAACACAATCTGCCCCCTCAATGACAACCACACCATCCGTAACACAATCTGCCCTCTCAATGACAACCACAACAACCGTAACACAATCTGCCCCCTCTATTACAACCACACCATCCGCAACACAATCTGCCCCCTCAATGACAACCACACCATCTGTAACACAATCTGCCCCCTCAATGACATCCACACCATCCGTAACACAATCTGCCCCCTCAATGACAACCACACCATCCGTAACACAATCTGCCCTCTCAATGACAACCACAACAACCGTAACACAATCTGCCCCCTCAATGACAACCACACCATCCGTAACACAATCTGCCCTCTCAATGACAACCACAACAACCGTAACACAATCTGCCCCCTCTATTACAACCACACCATCCGTAACACAATCTGCCCCCTCAATGACAACCACACCATCCGTAACACAATCTGCCCCCTCAATGACAACCACACCATCCGTAACACAATCTGCCCTCTCAATGACAACCACAACAACCGTAACACAATCTGCCCCCTCAATGACAACCACACCATCCGTAACACAATCTGCCCCCTCAATGACAACCACACCATCCGTAACACAATCTGCCCCCTCAATGACAACCACACCATCCGTAACACAATCTGCCCTCTCAATGACAACCACAACAACCGTAACACAATCTGCCCCCTCTATTACAACCACACCATCCGCAACACAATCTGCCCCCTCAATGACAACCACACCATCTGTAACACAATCTGCCCCCTCAATGACATCCACACCATCCGTAACACAATCTGCCCCCTCAATGACAACCACACCATCCGTAACACAATCTGCCCTCTCAATGACAACCACAACAACCGTAACACAATCTGCCCCCTCTATTACAACCACACCATCCGTAACACAATCTGCCCCCTCAATGACAACCACACCATCCGTAACACAATCTGCCCCCTCAATGACAACCACACCATCCGTAACACAATCTGCCCTCTCAATGACAACCACAACAACCGTAACACAATCTGCCCCCTCTATTACAACCACACCATCCGTAACACAATCTGCCCCCTCCATGACAACCACACCATCCGTAACACAATCTGCCCCCTCAATGACAACCACACCATCCGTAACACAATCTGCCCTCTCAATGACAACCACAACAACCGTAACACAATCTGCCCCCTCTATTACAACCACACCATCCGCAACACAATCTGCCACCTCAATGACTACCACCATCCGCAACACAATCTGCCCCCACTATTACAACCACACCATCCGCAACACAATCTGCCCTCTCAATGACAACCACACCATCCGTAACACAATCTGCCCCCACTATTACAACCACACCATCCGTAACACAATCTGCCCCCTCAATGACAACCACACCATCCGTAACACAATCTGCCCCCACTATTACAACCACACCATCCGTAACACAATCTGCCCCCTCAATGACAACCACACCATCCGTAACACAATCTGCCCCCACTATTACAACCACACCATCCGTAACACAATCTGCCCCCTCAATGACAACCACACCATCCGTAACACAATCTGCCCCCACTATTACAACCACACCATCCGTAACACAATCTGCCCCCTCAATGACAACCACACCATCCGTAACACAATCTGCCCCCACTATTACAACCACACCATCCGTAACACAATCTGCCCCCTCAATGACAACCACACCATCCGTAACACAATCTGCCCTCTCAATGACAACCACAACAACCGTAACACAATCTGCCCCCTCTATTACAACCACACCATCCGCAACACAATCTGCCCCCTCAATGACAACCACACCATCTGTAACACAATCTGCCCCCTCAATGACATCCACACCATCCGTAACACAATCTGCCCCCTCAATGACAACCACACCATCCGTAACACAATCTGCCCTCTCAATGACAACCACAACAACCGTAACACAATCTGCCCCCTTTATTACAACCACACCATCCGTAACACAATCTGCCCCATCTATTACAACCACACCATCCGTAACACAATCTGCCCCCTCTATTACAACCACACCATCCGTAACACAATCTGCCCCCTCAATGACAACCACACCATCTGTAACGCAATCTGCCCCCCCCCCCCCCCCCCATCTTCGTCTTGGCGACTTACACTCCGCTATCATTTATTTATTATACATTATGAATTTGTTTATTTCCAGATGGTCTACCGAACATCGCAAACGTAAAAACCAATCGCCACCAGACGCCGGAGTATCATCACCTCTAGGGGGCGCTAAACAACCCCGTATTGATTCTCCCTTCCACAGATGGAATGGTCTACCTCCGAACCGCCCCTCTAGGGGGCGCATGGTAACCCCCTCCTCCAGCAATAATCCCTCGCCGTCAACCGCTAGTCCCGCTGGTTCCTCAGGCGGCCGCTGTGAGGCGCTGTTAAATCAGCTGGCGTCTCCATTGGTTCGGAGCCCCGTAGTTACCAGTAGCCAATCGCGACCGAGAACGCCTGTGGTTGCTGAGCAACGCCCAATTACGCCGCTGGGTACCCAGCAACGATTGCTAACACCTGTTGTTTCCAAGCAACGAACAACCACTGCGCCGGTTACCCAGCAACGCCCTCTAACCCCAACGGTGCTATCCCCTGCGAGTCCCACGGTCGGCCCGCAGCTTCCTCGCCACCCATTGGTCAGCTCTCTCGTCCAATCAGCGTACCCCGAGACGACCCGCAGCTACCTGGGCACCCTGGCCTCCTACCCAATGCCGGACAGCGCGGTCCGACTCTCGCCCAATCGCGTGTCCCGTTACCATGGAGATCCTTGGCCCGGGGTCAACGGTCTCTATAGTAACGAGGATGTGTGGCGGGAGTGGTTTCAGTGTCTCCGACTAGACAGTCTGACTGGGGAAGCCCTGGACGTAATGCCCTACACCTTCTTCGATTAGAAACCACGAAATATTAAGAATTTAATTAGAAACATTTCAATATTAATTCAATAAAATTATGTACTTAAATGGATCTTCTAGTTTTGTAACTGTTTATCTCAGTATTATTAATACGTTATAAATAATAATAATAGTTAATTCATCGAGTTTAAACCTCATTGAAAAACAAAATCAGCCCGTCATACTAAATATTTTTGTTTCAAAATATTATACAACTTAATTAAAACGCAAAATGGTATAAACAACTTTATTTTACCCCCATACATAATTAGTTTTGTATTGATTTGTTTAGTAACTGTTAGGTGAGTTGCAGTTATTGGTTGTCTCTTACAATAAACCTAAACAACCGAATGCTCGTCTGTTACAAAAAACCTAAACAACCGAATGCTCGTCTGTTACAAAAAACCTAAACAACCGAATGTTCGTCTGTTACAAAAAACCTAAACAACCGAATGTTCGTCTGTTACAAAAAACCTAAACAACCGAATGCTCGTCTGTTACAAAAAACCTAAACAACCGAATGCTCGTCTGTTACAAAAAACCTAAACAACCGAATGCTCGTCTGTTACAAAAAACCTAAACAACCGAATGCTCGTCTGTTACAAAAAACCTAAACAACCGAATGCTCGTCTGTTACAAAAAACCTAAACAACCGAATGCTCGTCTGTTACAAAAAACCTAAACAACTGAAGCTCGTCTGTTACAAAAAGCCTAAACAACCGAATGCTCGTCTGTTACAAAAAACCTAAACAACCGAATGTTCGTCTGTTACAAAAAACCTAAACAACTGAATGCTCGTCTGTTACAAAAAACCTAAACAACCGAATGTTCGTCTGTTACAAAAAACCTAAACAACCGAATGTTCGTCTGTTACAAAAAACCTAAACAACCGAATGCTCGTCTGTTACAAAAAACCTAAACAACCGAATGTTCGTCTGTTACAAAAAACCTAAACAACTGAATGCTCGTCTGTCTGTCAACTCAAATGTTTCAGTAGCAATGCGAACCGATAAACTATATTATCTATATTTATCAGACAACCGACTATCTTATCAATAAGCCGATGCGTTGCCAGGTGAATAAAAAAAAGCAGAATGATAAACCAAAAAAGTTGTTGAACAGCTAAAGTCACTGCAATCAGTTTTAAACAGTAATATAATACCGTAATAAAATATGTAAACAATACTGGAAAGGCTGAGCATAAAAAGGTCCTATGTGACATTTTCTTAGAATCAGAGTTATACTCATGCAGAGGTCCTATGATAACTAACATAATTTACCAACGAGTTTCTGAGATCATATGAACAATACTGCCTGATATCCTGGAGTAAAATAGTCCTATGTACAGTAAAAATAGCATAGACATAAACAAAAAAGGTCTTATGTACACTAAATGCTGCCTAATATAATATATGCAAAACAATTTTGAAGTTTTTGAAATTTTTTTTTGATAGTAAAGAATTTGGAGTACATCTATGTACTTGCATGCAAAAATACAGAATGCCGACATCAACTGTAATGTGTAGGTAAAAAAAGAACGCAAAAGTGTGATTATCTCAGAATGATACTTTTGTCACATAGGACATTTTTATGCTGAGCCCTTCAATTATATTGAAGTGAAAAATTAATAATAATAATTATGGGCTTGTTTTTGTTATGGGACTGATTTTTTATAATATGTGCACTGAGGTAGTTTTGATATTATTCAGTTTACATAAATTACTCGGTTTTTGTTTTTCAGTGTAGGTGAATGAATTATTTGAATCTTGTTTGAATTCGTGCTAAATAAATAAACTATATTGTTCTATAATACAATCCTTTTGTATACCTTTCGTTGCCATGGTCACAAAAACAAAACTATCGTGGGATCTGCCTGCTTGTGGTAGCTGCCAAAATATACAATAAAATGATTCTATATAGGATTAGGCCTCACATAGAGAAACTACTGCGTAAAAGCCAAAACGGATTTCGACCAAGTAGATCAACAATAGCTCAGATACTTGCACTACGGAGACTGATTAAAGGAATTAAGTCAAAGAATCTCCCCGCAGTCATGACTTTTGTGGACTTCAAGAAGGCATTCGACTCCATCCATAGAGGTAAAATGCTTGAAATCCTAAGAGCTTATTGAATACCAGAAGTAATTGTTGCTGGCATTGGATTGTTATATTGTGACACAGAAGCGCAGGCAATCTCACCAGATGGTGAAACTGAGTTTTTCTCAATCATGGCTGGCGTACTGCAAGGTGACACATTAGCACCATTACTATTTGTAATTGTGCTGGATTACGCAATGTGGACGGCCACAAAGGGTGAAGATCTGGGATTCACACTTCAAGAACGCAGAAGTAGTAGATATCCGGCAACTTCAGTCACAGACACTGACTTTGCGGATGACATCGCCCTGCTCTCTAATACTCTAGCAGATGCACAGCTTCTACTAAATAAAGTGGAGAGGGCTGCTAAGGAGGTTGGATTGCATGTAAATGATAACAAAACCGAATTCATGACCTTTAATGTTGCTGGAAACTTGACAACCATTCATAATAATCAACTAAGGAAGGTCGACGACTTCCAGTACCTTGGATCATGGATAGAGAGTAGCAAAAAGGACATAGAAGTTAGGAAAGCAAAGGCTTGGGTAGCTCTATCAAAAATGGATACCATCTGGAAATCAGATCTCTCCAGGCACCTGAAGACTAAGTTCTTTCGAGCCACAGTGGAAAGTGTCTTTTTATACGGGGGTGAGACCTGGACACTGACTAAATAACTTGAACAACGAATTGATGGTTGCTACACAAGACTACTAAGGGCAGCCCTAAACATCAGCTGGAGACAACACATGACAAACGCCGAGCTTTATGGTACAATACCACCTGTATCAACCACCCTCCGTGAACGCAGATTAAGATTCAGTGGACACTGCTGGCGAAGTAAAGACGAGGTCATACCAGATCTACTTTTCTGGCAACAAACTCATGGAAAGCAATAGTAGTAGTAATTCATTGATTTAATCAAATAAAATTGATATTTTTAAAACACAATGTTGGCAGTACGTTAGTATGTTATATCCAAGTAAAAATCGGGTAATCCGATGAGTAAAATTGCACAACGTACAGCTAAGCAAAGACACCAAAAGTATTTTGTATTTTCGGCATAAAATTATATTATGACGTCACCATAGTTTAGGATAGCTTCTCTATAACTAATTCTTTGCACGCTAAACTTCAGACTATGTGGAAGTAGTCTCGGATACGACGGTGTTTTGCAGTAAACGAGACAGTTAAGGTTAGGTAACTGTTCGAAATAAACGATACTGCCGACTTGTCGGCTGCTGTCAAGCTTCCAGGGCAGATGCGTCCCCTCAGCTGCTTTGAGAAGTAGCGAGAGTTGAGTAGGACTGAAAGTGATGGCAGGGAGTAGGTTTGGGCTGCTTTTTTAATTATGCTCCCAAGACCAATGTAGTCTGATTTTGGAGGCAAATTGAGAAGGGAAATATGAGTATTGGTTTGGTGACAAATATTAAGAGCTGATTACACTAGTTGGTTTGGACAATTGAGGATCCTGGTACGTACATGTTCCTAGAGCTAGGTTGGCTAGACATGTAAACCCAGTTTGTTTTGGTTGTCTCGATTCTAAGTTTAAGGAGTTTTGTTTCATCTGCGATGATGGAGGCCATATGTTCTATTTCGGAGGGAGTGGCTCCAATTAATAGAAGGTCATCCGTGTAGCTTGGCGCCCCTAACCACAAGGATGTGAGCCGACAACCATACCCCGCCTTTTCTAACTTGGACAGGATGGATGAGATGTAGATGTTGAAGATCATAGGTGAAAGTAGTGAACCTTGCTTGGCACCTTTTCGCAGCCTTGTACACACGTTACATGTATATACGTTAATAATGGTAAATAATATGGTAAATACGTTACATGTATATACGTTAATAATGGTAAATGCTAAATGGTAAATACGTTACATGTATTACACAGTTACAGTATTATAGTACAGCAGTATTAATGTATTTCTGCTAATACAGAATTAAATCTAAATTTAAATTAAAAGTCTAAATTTAAAAAATCTTAATCTAAATTTAAATTTAAGAAATTAATATATGTAAAGGTACCAATGCTGTCGTAGCCAACCACCTAAAATTAGACGATTTCCAACTCGGTGGGGATCTATCTTACCGTAAAGGGTCCACCTGGGTTTCTGAACTAGATTTATGTATCGCAACACCAGGGAGTGTCCGACTGATTACGTCGCTCGAAACGGGTCAAACCCGCGGTATGTCTGACCACGCTCCCATCCTCGTAATCCTGTTATTGGAAGAACGAACAGTTGACGTACAACAACTATTACAACGCAGTATAGATTTAGGAAGATCAATCTGGGACTTACAAACCACAAATAGAGTGTATAAGGGACCCAGCCATAAAACTACAAACGTACTCTCATTCAAATCCACTATCTCGTCTATCGAACCTCCTACTATCCCATCGGCCTCTACAGAAGGATATTATGATTTTACGCAGATTGATAAGGTCATAGAACTATCGACAGCAACACTGGATGAGGCGGCTAGAGTAAACCTCATCGCACCCCAGTCCGACTATTCAGCAGAGTCAATGCAACCACCTGATATATCCAGGTGGGAAAATATATTTAACAGCAACGATCTGAAGTCGATTTAGGTCCTCCATAGACTGGAAAGGAAATTTTATCGAGAAAATTGGTTCGAGCAACGACGAGCAAGAAACCTCTCCTAACGATAACGAATTCAAGTCGCACTTCAAAAACCTTTTTCAGGATACCAAAGCATCGACAATTTTAGACAACGAGGATTATCTATAATCACCACACATCCCAGTTCTAGATAATCCCTTTACGGAGGAGGAGCTTGCGGATGTTATGAGCGATGTAAAGTCTAATAAAAGTTACATTGGTATCAGTTTGGGGCTATTCTTGGCCCTCCCAGGCCAGTGGATACTATTATTTCTTGCATTATTTAATATTGTGTTTCAGTCCCTGTTTTATCCCGTATCGTGGAGTTTCAACAAACTAGTAGTTCTATTTTCCTCATATCTGACTCCACTGCGACACCCACCCTGTGGAATGGCAAACCAGAGTGTGGTATTTTCCCCGAGAGCTGACTCGGCAAAATAGCACCCCCCAACCCCCACTATGGATTACATTACTAATGCGGAGGTCCAGCCACTAGAGGCCAGTGGAATGACTGGACGCAATCGGCCTTACAGGCGTCAGTTATCTCTTGACCGGCTGCCTGTCTCACCCCCTACTGGAGAGAGAGCAGCAAACAATTCTTTGAGTCCCTTTCCTGATGACCTTTCTGGCCCAAACCCTGGATCACCAGGGAGGCCAGATTGTGACGGGGAGAGGGATTCTGGAGTTGGAGGCTACTCTCATGTTCCACCCCGAACAACAAAGCCATTGGTGAATCTGAGGCAAGTCACTAGACTAGCCTCAGTAAACACTCGGGTCCCCAATGCGACAAGGTGAGCTGACTGCCTTGGCAGATAAGCTTTCTCTTAGTGCAGTGGGTGTTCAAGAGCACCGAATGCAGACTGGGTAGACTGATGAGGTTCTGATTAAGGACATGGGGGGCAGTTGGCGACTCGCCCTCGCTTCAGCAGATGAAGGTGGCAATGGTGGAATTGGTCTATTGATTAATCCAACTGCACATGCAGCATTGGCAAAATAGACCAAATCTCTAACCGCATCATCCGTTGCCACTTCTCATGTTCTGGAAGACTGACTAAGAAGTTTCCTAAGGTGGTTCTGATTGTGTGCTACACTCCAACTAGTGTTGCCCCTGTAGAGGAAGTGGAAAATTTATACCAGAATCTACAAGCAGCTACTGATGGAGTGGATCAGCATGCATTCTTAACATTCCTGGGAGACTTTAATGCAAGTCTGCATCAATCACCTACATCGCCCTGTGTCTATAGCAATAGTGTTAACTGAAGTTCCGTCCATCTTCAGGATTTTATATCTGGAAATGGATTGTTTTCGACTGGAACCCAGTTCAGGACCCACTGGAAAGCTATGGACTCATAGTGGACCCAGTGGTCACAAGTCCCAGATAGACCATATCCTGTTTCGTAGGAAATACAGGAGCTCTATACAAGACCGTAATGCATTTACACTACGACCCTTCTCCAGTGATCACTGCCTTATTGTAGCCAAGGTAGGACTTAGTCTGCGTGCTAGCAGAACAACGAAATCTGCCTTGCCGCGGCATGACTGGTCCTCTCTGTTGCAACATCCAAGTGTGAGATCCAGCTTCACACTACAGCTGAGCAACAGGTATGAGGTTCTTGCCTCTGAGGCGGCAGATCACTATGAGGGCTATACTGCCTCCACTGAGGCAGTTAAGTTAGCAGCTGCAGAAACAGTTCCTGTATACCCTCGAAACAGGAAACAGGCCCCCTGTACTGACAACAAAATTCAGAAGTGCCGAAATCACCTCTACAAGGCGCAGAAAGAGTCCCGACTCAAACACACTACAGCGGCCAAGAATGCAGTTAAGGCTGCATCTAGGTCCCTGAACAGGCAGTACTCTGTTAATTTACAGGAGCTAATAAACCAACAGGTTGATGCCATCAATGATGCTGACGACAGCAGGCAATCATCCCAGGCATGGAGATCGATCAACTTGCTTGCTGGTCGAAAAAGCCAACCAACCACCAAGGTTAAGGCTGAATCACCAGCCGATCGCCTCAATGGTTGGAAGGCCCACTTTGAAAAGCTCCTCAATAATGACAGGGTATTGCCTGATAACTTTATAGAAGTAAAAGTGTCTGAGTCTGTACTCCCAGATATTCTCATTGGTGATATCTCCTTTGCAGAAGTGAAGGCTGCTGCAAAGAGCATTAAGACCAATCGTGCCAGTGGAGTAGATGGTGTTCCCCCTGAGGTCTTTAAAATACCTGAGTGTTTAAAGCTCATCTATCCCATCATAGCAGACATGTACCGAACAACAAGAGTCCCACAAGAAATGAAAACAAATAAGTTGGTGCCAGTTCCCAAGAAGGGCAACCTAACACTCTATGGTTCTTTTCGGGGAATCTCATTGATCTCGATTGCTGCAAAGCTATACAATAGAAGTCTATTAAATCGCATCAGGGATCCCATTGAGAGACTGCTCCTTGGAAATCAGAATGGGTTCCGTAAAGGTCGTGGGACCATGGAGCCCATTTTGGCACTTAGAAGGATAATTGAAGAGTTATCATAAAAGAAAGACAGGCATCTGGCTATTATCTTTGTTGACTTCTTCAAGGCCTTTGATTAAGTCTCTCGCTCACGTATGTTCAGCATACTTTCATTATATGGGATTCCTGATGAAATTATTTCAGCAATCAGATCAGTATACGATGGTTCAACAACATTTGTGTCTACTGTTGACGGTGACACAGAACCACTTGAAGTGTTATGGGGCGTCCTCCAGGGAGACACACTTGCACCATTCTTGTTCATAATTGTTGTTGACTTAGATCATCATAATGATGATGGGGTGATGATAACTCCACCTACTGGCTCCAGAAGTCGAGGAAATTCTGCCAAGTACCTAACTGATCTAGACTTTGCTGATGACTTAGTAGTACTCTCAGAATCACTAGAGGGAGCCCAACGGTTCCTCAGCTCATTAGAACATGCTGCTTCTAGTGTTGGTCTTTTTATTAACTCCAGAAAGACCAAAATTTTGACAGTTAACTTTGAAAGTCCTCAGCAAGTCTCTGATTGGATGAGCATAAGCTCAAAAGATGGTATGCTTGAGCATGTGGATGACTTCTGTTACCTGGGATCATGGATCCGGAAGTCAGGTGAGGACCTTCGAATACGTAAGGGAAAGGCATGGGCAGCCTTGAATAGGCTTTCCAGGATTTGGAAGTCACCGAGAATTAATCGGAAACTTAAGGTCCGATTATTTAGAGCAGCATTAGTTCCAGTACTCCTATATGAGAGTCCATGCTGGGCTGTAACTGCTGAGGACACCAAATCTCTGGATGGCACATTCACAAGAATGCTACGCCAGGTCCATTGTGTCAAGTACAATGCACACATCTCCAACCAGACACTATATAACATTGGAGGTGTCTCATTGGTTCCCCCAAGCTTGACACTAGAACAAAATCGCCTCCGCTTTGCAGGACATTGCTTTCGCCGTGAGGACCAGCCAGTGCATAATCTTGTACTTTGGCAGCCTCATGGAGTGAATAAGCATGGTGGACAGCCCATGACTTTTTTGAGACGCATCTTAAAGGACACTGGCCTTGAAGATGCGGATGATCTAGCAAATGTCATGGGTGATAGGGAGTTGTGGCGGTGCAATTTTGTCGATAAGCCGGCACAGCATTCTTAAAAAATGCAGCTGCAATGCAGCATGCCGATCCTAGTAGTAGTAGTTCTATTTAAAAGGGGTGGAGTCCGTACAAGTTGTGATACCTATAGAGGAATATCCAATATGGATACTCTAGCAAAAATATACGATATGTTGTTAAATAACTGTGATATACATAAATTACATTATTACCGTATTGGCGGGAATTTCAAATAGCGTACTACTGTATTATTATACCGGTGTAGTACAAGTTGGGCCCTAGGCTAATAGGGAACTTACTATGATATTTTAAACTATAAACTATCGAATAATAATTAATATTAAGTATTTTAATATGTTATTATATTTTGTGATCTGATCGGGAGCCAGATATCACATGGCGCTGCGTTATGTACCTATGTTATAAGCCTACCTAATATTCATTAATGATGGATGTCTGATCTCTACCAGTAAACGCCACAAAATGTCAATGAAGGGCGATATTACGACAGCCCGGCGAAGCCGTGGCCAGTACGCCTTACAAGCCAAAAGGGCTATTGATAAACTGGAAACCTACGTTAGTTGTTTAGTTGACAAAGACACTGATGATCCAGATTATGAAATTGACTTGGCGGAAACGGAGGATGAGTTTACGTTGGCCAAAGGATCCATAGAGAAATTCCTGAATTCAGTCAATGAAAGTCACCGGATTGAGGGACTCGATGAAGATACTTCCGAACAAGAACCTAGATATATAGAATATTTAGGTTTGGAAGATGAATTGGGACATCTACGCCGTCACATTAGACGCTGTAGAATACAATTTAACACAAAAACTCCAGTTCATGTAAATCTACAGGCTGCGAGAACTACAACACCTGAACGCAGTGATAGACATCCAAAGATAGATTCTTCTCTGAAACCTGAGATATGCCTCGAAACCGATACAACATTTATTGGATTCAAAAGCTGGAAAAAAGCGTTTATTCGATATTCCACAGCTAATAACATGAATCACCTCCCGTTAGATGCATACCGGGGCCACTTGGAGAAATGTCTCTCAGAGAAAATGAAACACGAACTGACACAAATCCTTGGGGCAGATGATTCAGTCCCTATCAATGACTGTTTGGATCGACTTACTAAACACTTTGAGCAGAAATATTCTGTACTGACACGGAGAGTAAACTTCCAAAAATGTCGCCAAGCTAAAGGGGAACGACTTAGCGATTACCTGGTCCGACTTAAAGCAATTGGGGCAGAAGCAGAACTCGACGGTTTATCTTATGAGGATCAACTCGCAACTATGATTGTTGTATCCATGATTGATGAGGAGTTACAAAATAAACTTATGGAGTTGGATAGTCCTACTTTAGATGATATTTGGGTAAAATGTTTAAAGTGGGAGGCCAATAAATCCAACCAAGCTGTCCTTCGTGGTTCTGAATCATGTTCTATTAATAAGACGTCAACCTACAAGCAAGGGAAAATTAATACACAGCATGGTGGGTCAATGAATAAAAATCGTAGTAAATCTCAAGACCGCTGGCGACAGCAACACCGCACAGCCAAAGATGGTAACTGTTTTTGGTGTGGTGGAAATCCACATAGAAAAGACAATTGCCCTGCTAAAGATATAACCTGTAATAATTGTAACAAAAAAGGTCATTATAAATCAAGGTGTGTCGCAGTCAAAAAGGTTGGAAAATCTGCAAATGGGCAATATACAGCTAAATCAAATACTATACAGGTATATAGTAGATTTATTGCAATCAAAGTATCAGCAACTCATAGTGGTAAATCGACACCACTAGCAAGAGTTCGAATTTCACCAGCCAATGGTCATGGTATACCTTTTGAAAATGATATATTACCAGATACAGGTGCATCTGAAGCCATTGTCAGTTCTAGAATGCTTGAAAATTTTGACTTTCAAATTAACACCAATAATAAGGTTTAAATTATCGCTGCAAATGGTTCCTCTATGGTTTGTGAGGGTTCTGTTTACCTCAACATTGAATGGTTGCACCATCAGGCAAATGTCATGGCATATGTAACCCCAGATGTTGATAATATTCTACTAGCATGGCACAATCTTATTGATCTAGGCATTATTCCTTATGGGCTGACACATATTTTTCTAAATCAACTCTTGATCGACTTAGAGTGGCATATAATACCACAGTGCGTCGTTTATTTGGTTTTAAATACGATAATAGCTATAGTGCGAGTAATATGCTAGTTAGTCTGGGTATTAATGGATTTCATCATATACGTAGATTTTCAATCATTAGCTTATTTAGAAGGATTGATATGTCAAACAATAATATTCTTGTGTATATCCGTCATTCTAGAACTGATTCACAAATTTTTCCTAGTCTATTACAGTGCAAATTAAGTATATAATAATAACAATATCGTTGTGCTAATTATTACCGGTCGTATGTATTTTAATATTAATGTATATTTTATGGAATTAATTTTCTGGAATAAAGAATAATAATAATAATAATAATTATTCCATCTACCTTTCCGTATTCACTAGAAGATGCGGCGAAGTATGGTGTTGCCGTTAATAAAGTAGAATCTAACCAGGAAGAACCAGTTGAAAAGTCAGTTAAATTTGTGGCCAGCACAAATACAACAGTGGATGAAGTTGAAGAATTTAAACATATCATTTTGGAAGAATATTCTGATGTCTTCAACAGTGAAATTCAATTAAAGTCTATGAAAGGTCCACCAATGAAAATATATTTGAAACCACTGCTTCCAGGAACAAAGCCAATGCACTGCAATGTTGCAAGGAATATTCCTTTTGCTTACAGAGAAAAAGCAAAGTCTGAATTGGACAAAATGGAAGCTATGGGGATTATAGAGGATGTCAAAGATGGTCCATCTGATTGGGTATCTCCTTTTCTAGTTGTTGGTAAACCACATCAACCAGGTGAGATAAGACTGGTGGTTGACTATAAAGCTCTCAATGAACTTGTCCAGCGACCAGTCCACCCTTTCCCAACACCACAAGATATTGCCTCTTCTGTCCCAGCTACATCGAAATGGTTTGCTACTCTAGACGCCACACAAGGTTACTGGCAGATTCCTTTGGACAATGATAGTAAACCATTCACAACTTTCTTAACTCCATGGGGCCGGAAGAGATATGCCCGAGCTCCAATGGGTTTGTCAAGTTCTGGAGATGAATATTGTGCACGAGGTGATGCAGCTCTAGATGGCATTGCATCAAAACTGAAAATTGTGGATGATATACTTGTCTATGGTGATACATTTGATAATGTTAAAGTCACTATAAGAGAAATTATGGATAGATGTCAAAAGCATCAAATTACCTTATCAAAAAAAAAATTCATAATTGCTCAGGAAGTTCGTTTTGCTGGTTTTATTATTAGTAGCAAAGGTACTAAACCAGATCCAGAAAAAATTGCTGCAATCCGTGACTTCCCTACTCCTAGCACAATCACTGACCTAAGAAGTTTCTTTGGGTTAGTCAACCAACTCTCACAATTTTCCCCTGGAGTTGCCCAGAAGTCAGCACCATTACGTGGACTTTTATCTCCGAAGAATGCCTATCAGTGGTTGGATGAACACACTGAAGCCTTTGAAGCAACTAAATTGTCATTAACAACTACACCAGTTCTAGCACATTATGATCCGAAATTGGCAACGTTCTTATTAACTGATGCTTCCAGAACCGGAATTGGTTATGCCCTGTTACAAGAACACAATGATGGAAGTAAACGGTTAGTGCGTTGTGGATCACGCTACTTATCAGATGCCGAGACAAGATATGCTGTATGTGAAATAGAACTCCTTGCTATTCAGTGGGCAATATATTGTTGCAAACTATACCTTATTGGTACAGCATTTGTCGTCCACACTGATCATAGACTGCTTATTGGTATATGCAATGGTACTAATCTTGATGCTATACAAAATCCACGTCTTCAAAGATTACTTGAAAAATTATCGGGTTATGTGTTAAACTAGAGTGGGTGAAAGGAAAAACTCATAATATTGCTGATGCTCTTAGTCGTTCGCCAATATCAGATCCCGATCCAATTGACAAAGTTGTTGATAAAATATCCATTCAAGAGATTATTTGTCAACATCTTCAATCAAATGATATTGGCATAGATAAAGATAATTCACTTGGAATTATTAGAGCAGCTGCAAAAGATGATGATGATTATCAGATCATATACAATGCAGTGAAGGACAAAGTTGATGTTGTGAAACTTTCCATCAACCACCCAGGTCGGTGTTATAAAAAGGACTGGAATCGCTTATCTGTAGATGATGGTCTGATCATGGTTGATGCTACAAGGATTGTGGTACCAGCCAGTCAACAACGTAATATATTGACCTATCTATTATTCACATATTCACCTATCTCACCAGGGAATAACAAGAACAAAGTCTCGTGCTCGAACTTTGTTTTGCTGGCCTGGAATGGGAAATGACATAAAACAAGTCATAGAAGACTGTGAGATATGTCAAACCATGCGTCCAAGTCAGACTCAGGAACCAATGAAACCTGATTCATCTGAAACAACAGCAAGGCCATTCGAATCAGCTAGTACCGACATGTTTGAGTATGCAGCAAAACACTTTTTAGTTTATGTTGACAGATATTCCGGATGGCCATTTGTCGCTTCATTCGGAAGATACCCAACTAGCAAGAATGTGATCGATACTCTACGAACTTTATTTGCTGATTGGGGTATTCCCAACCGTCTTAGAAGTGATGGATGTAAAAGCTTTTGCGGATATAATCAGTCCCCTTGCCCGCAAAGTACCATGTGGGTGTTTTAACGGACATAAAAGTTGTTTTTCTATATGTGTGCTTTGGAGGACATGGCAAGATACAAAACCCGCAATGCGTCAAATCCTCTAGCACAGTGTAGCCTTGATGATTCAGATTACGACATCTAACAGCTGGTTGCTGGCATGGAAACGGCCGTTGGACACATGGTTCTTTGTTCAGCTTAACAGCCAATCAGAGCAATTTTTACTTCAGATGTGGAGATATTCTACAGATCGTACTAGGCGTGTTCAGTCTTAGAGTTATAGTTTTGTTGTTTCTTTCTAGGCCAAGAACACCGGCTCTGGAGTCAATTTGTTTCAGACTTTAGAAGAAACATTAGTAGGCTTAGATTATAGAACGTATAACTGTTATCAACCCAACCCAGTGCAACCCATCAACACAGCGGTACAGTCTTACAGTACCAATCATATCATATCTTAACCTACCGTCTTAATGCTTTTTACTGTTGTCATTATTTGTATCAGTTGGTTGAATATTATTACTTGGAGAACATCGATAAATAACCCAAATTTCCCAATTTTCTTGATACACTACAGGTTAGAGAGACAGGTTACATATAGCGATTGCGACTTATATTATCGTGGTTTGTAGTGAATTTAATGCTATTTGATAGGCACTACATGAGTCAATTGCTGTTCTCTTTATGTATGATAAAATTCATTGACGGTCGGCAGATTAGTGTGCAGTATTGTGCGGTACCGGTAGTGTGCATGATTGTGGCTGATAACTAAGCATTTCCTAAAGAATGCGCCTCATACGTGAATCATAAGCCTTACCTTCTTACCGTTGTGTTTAGTATAAGTCATATCTCTGTTTACCTAGATAGAGCGCCACGTCCTAAAGGAACTGTTAATATTTCCCGAAAGTGAATAATATTCGTCAGAAATTATTTATTAACGATCAATCGAATAATACAGTAAGCTTACACTGCAATAAAATCTAAGCCCTCCGAATCCAGTCTCCAGGGTATATCCAGCGGGTGAATGGACGCGCACTAGGCTGGCTTCGGCTAATGTTGTGTTTATTGGTATTAAATACTTGTCATATGTTAAAGTCTATTTATAAACCAAAAGACATATAAATTTTGGCAGGTTAAACTGCTAAAGGTCTTCAAAAGCGCGTACAATAACAGTTATTTTCTTTATTGCAGTAAGCAATAAAGTTGAAAGTACCGGTCGACCGGTAAACCTGAACCGGTACTGCTGTAGGTCCGTAGGCCCAACTGCCTGAACCGGTACTGCTGTAGGTCTGTAGGCCCAACTACCAGAACCGGTACTGCTGTAGGTCCGTAGGCCTAACTGCCTGAACTGGTACTGCTGTAGGTCCGTAGGCCTAACTGCCTGAACCGGTACTGCTGTAGGTCTGTAGGCCCAACTGTCCTAACCGGTACTTCCAGTATAAGTACATTAGTATTATTCGATTTTGATTATTGTATACCGGTAGGTCTTAGTACTTAATCAGGGAACGGCCGCCCTGGTTTTTTTATTGAGATTTTACTTATTTCTGTCGGTTTTATTTACATGTAAGTTAATATTGAGCAGAAGACGTGTAAGGCTGCTCAGATTGTTCAGATAATTGTAGGCTGGACTGTTGTCTGACTGTTGTTGGGTCTGGAGAGATTGCGGCGTGTGTAGAGTCTGTCCGATAAAGTGCCAGTTAGTAAGTTGGGGCATCTTGAGTTGTAAGGTCAATCCCCTCCTAAAGAATAAGTCGTACTACCGTGTTAGAACGCATACTAACTAACCATTTTGGAATCTGCATATACTGTAGTTTATTTAGGCTTGATAGTAGTCTGCCAGCGTTTTAGCCTGTGTTTGTTTGTGTGGTCTGTTCAGGTACCGTAATAGTTATTACTCAGATATTTTGTAGGCTGGATTGTTGTCTAGCTATTATTAGGTCTGAAGAGATTGCTGCGTGTGTAGAGTTTGTCTGATAAAGTGCCAGTTAGTAAGTTGGGGCATCTTGAGTTGTAAGGTCAACCCCCTCCTAAAGAATAAGTCGTACTACCGTGTTAGAACGCATACTAACTAACCATTTCGGAATCTGCACATACTGTAGTTTATTTAGGCTTGATGGTAGTCTGCCAGCGTTTGGTTTGTATTTTGTTTGAGTATTCTGTACGGGTAGCGTAATATTTATTATTCAGAGTTTGTGCGATTATTCGCAACATTCATGTCCCCAAGTTTATTCCTACAGTAATTGTGCTTGTTACATATACCGTTATAGTTAAATTAACCCCGGTACTACACGGGCTGCTTGGCGTAGGTAAAGACTGGTGACTTTGTGCTCCGGTCACTCCAGCAGATGCCGTGGTTCTTTTAACTGTTCAAGTATATTTAACTGCTAGTTATCTGTTTTAATAAGTACTTGTACCTAATTTAGGGTTTGGTGTACAGTGCTTTCCAAAAGTAATTAGTGTGTGGGCAGTGTATTGTGTTGTAAAGTGGTTAATAGGCACGTTGGATCTGGTAGTCCGCGGTAATTAACTTCTAGGTAGGAACACTCCGTGATACATAACGTAGTACCTATAGCGATACGGCTATAGGTCGTCAGACGGTGGTATTTTTCCTATCTGGACAGCGCAATATATTTACTACTACTTATTATTTTCAAATACCGTAGTATTCTGTCTGTTGTAATAACCAGAAGTTCTAACCCTTTGTTAGACTGGTTTGTAGTTTCCCTGTAAAATTACCCTAAAATTTCGTACGTAATATTTTGTGTGTTTAGTTAGAGAATTAATCTCATCCGTATCGTACGTAATTTGTAGTATTAAGTAACTTAGGTAAATTAGAATTATCTGTTTTAGTGTCCAATAAGTAGCACTTCACTGAGAGCGCACAGCTTCTGTGTAGTGACTCCCCCCAGAAATAATAACATTTATTTCAAATATTGACAAAACCCATTTTAAACGGGTATATATATATTATAAATCAACTCAAACGATTTATAAATAGTAGGCCTGCCATACAACAATTAGGTCTCAATATCAGTTGGACTACTGCTTAAATAACGGTAATAAAGTAAGTTAAAGTAACCAAGTAATCCTTAAAATTCAGAAATTCAATTATTTAAATAATTGATATACCGGTATTTACGATAGGCCTATTATCTTTATTTCTATAAATTTAGGCTGAAATTATCTGTAATTAATTCTAGTCCAGAATTATACTTATATATACTATAAGTGTAGGCTGTATACCGGTATTCACGATAGGCCTATTATATATTTATATATATTTGTGTTAAAATTATATACCGGTATTCTGAGACAAACCTAGTTTACAATACTTATATATAGTATAAGTGTATACCGGTATTCTAATATACTGTAATAAATTACCGGTACTAGGCCAACGGTCATACTGAATTACTAGACTTGCTTTAACTGTAACTATAGCAGTAAGCATTCAACTGTATAGCTAAACATGTCTGACACAAAGCAAAACCTGTCAGACAGTCTAATCGATACAACCATCTGTGACACAGATAGGAGTGTGGAGCGATTAAGAAAGGGGTTCAGCTCACCTCCTACTGAAAGAAAGGTCATCCCTCCAGTAGTAGTATCAGACCCTAGGCTAATCCAAAACCGTAGGTCTATCATCGGCACTCGGGCCCAGGTCAAACGGAACCAAGAAGCAGTTGTCCAACAGCAGCAACATCCTAGTCCAGAAACTCGTTCCCAGCGACCCGACAGCTCCAGTAGTTCGGATACTGTAGAGCTGACCCCCGAACGCGGAGTGAAGATGACGGATACAGCCTATTCGGATCCCCTTCTCACTCTTCCTGCCGCAGTACTAACTACGATATTGATTGCGGTGGAGGAACACCAAGTCGATTGGGCGAGAAGTAAGCGAGCGACCCAAGATAGTTATGCGGGATACGCCAGGGAAGAATTGATGTCTATTGCCGAGTCGCAATGGAACTTTCCCGGACCCGGATTCCCGTTAGACTTATCTGAAGCTACCTGGGAAGACATACACAGGATGGGAGTGACTAAAGATACGATGGATCCAGCTGTTTGGAAGAGGTCGGCAGCAGGATATGTGCAGGGATTCTTCGGCTCCTTAGAGCGATTAGAAGAACAACTGTTTCGACAACCCAAAGGACCTCAAGAGCAGGAAGAGCTGCTTTATCAAGTACGCGAAAGAACCCTACGCATTAGGCTAATCCTATCAGCCTTTGAGGAAACTTCCAAAAGAAGACAGGACATATCGCTGCAAGTTTCTGTCAAGACTTGGTTCCAGCGGGTAGGTCTCAAAGTACAAGAAACGGCCCAGTGGAAATCCCAGCTGGCAGAGCGACCAACCTATGAAGAATCAACCGATGCCACCTTTTCTCAAGTGGAAAGTGAAGTGACAGCAGAGAGACCGCGAACGAGAGACGCCATCGACATCTATCTGTCAGACTATCAACGCTTCTTAGGTGATGAAGAGTTGAGGAGACGACTGGCTGGACTTCGCCCCAATAGTGAAGGAGCCAAGCTTGTGTTGGACTCAATCGATGCGGAAATGTTAGCTGCAAACCAAGCTAAATTTGATGAAAAACTCCGCCTCGCTAGAGTCCAGGAAGAACAAGTAAAGAAAAGACGGATAGAGGACCGAAAGGCAGCAGCAGTAGCAGAGGCAAGGGCGGTGGCAGAAGCAGAACGGAGAGCGTCTGAGGAGACTACCCAACTGGAGTTGGAAAATCTGCAAGAGACGCAAGACAACATAAATAAACAATTAACTGCTAGTCAAATGCAGATGATGAGTCGATCTACTCCCAAACGCCAGGGATACACATCATCGGAGGAAGGCGAGACCACCGATCCTGAAGGCGGAGGAAATAGATCTCGTCTAAGCAGGCGTAGAAAAACATCTCACCGTCACAAATTGCCTGATTTGCCCCCCAGCTGTTAGAAGACAACTAGCTAGCACAGACTTAGGTAGTACAGAACCCACAGACCAAATTATTAAGGTCAAAAGACTCCCTACGATAGTCGATGAGCCTGAAATAATTAGGCCTGTCGTTCCCGAAGCCACTCCTGTGCTAGAGACCCCTGTACTTCCAGAGCTTAACTCTAAATTCCCTTTACACAGTACTACACTGCCTGTACCCGGTAGAACAGTCCATGAGAAAATCCCTGTCCTGGACGCTGAGAGAGAAATCAAGGATTTGTCTCCCGTCGTCCCGCGTCAGCCCGCTACAATGTTGGCGACTCCCGCTTCGGCGGTCGAGTGGGTAGAGGAGGGACGGCGGGGGATGAATCTCCTGCTCGGACAGATGCAGGAGACTGTCAACCAACTTAAGGGAACAGTAAGGGAAAGTAGGGTAGAATTGCAAGAAGTGCAGCAAAGCATCGCGCTAGAACGCGACAAATTAGTCAATATACAAAAGGGTATACCAATACCCCCAGTAACATTGTGTCAACCTGTTAGGTCTGAAGTATTACATGCGCAAGGTGTGGAGCCTACACGCATCTATACTGCTAGTGAAGTAGAAACTCCTATAGCAAACCCTATTAAGGGTGATTATAAACCTGTTGTTAATGATATTCCCTATAGACCTGATAATAATCCGAGAAATTTATATACCGATAATTCGATATTAAATAACACGATGGCCCAAGAAAGCTTTACGCGTCAGATGGCTAGAACAGAAGCCCGCCAAGCGGTCAAAGTGGGAGAGATCGTCAAATTCAATGGAGATGAGATGAAATGGTTACCTTTCAATGAATATTACAAAGATAGCATACAGAACTCTGTACTATCTAACGGAGAGAAACTTAGATTCCTCATCAAGTGCTTGGAAGGAGCTCCCAAGTTAATGGCGTTAAAGTTTATTGGACATCCAGACGAATTAAGACAAGTTTGGGATACATTAAACACCAGGTATGGTAATAAGGATAACATAGCTAAGTATTTGTATGCAAAATTAGTAGCCCCCCGAAACTTCCTTAGTAGCGGGATTATAGAGTTTTCTGATGAGATTCAGGAGATCTGTAGACAATTGGACTGGTTAGGTAAGTCTCATGAATATCAGAGTTCCATGGTTATTGGAGCCGTAGTCTCTACTTTACCAAAGGGTGGAGTATGTACACGCTGGGACAAGAAAGTGTTGTATATGAATGAGCAGCAACGACGAGGCCCTACCATGGCTGACCTCATGTCCTTCTTAGATGGTGAAGTAAAACTACAACTCATAAAGCAGTCCAGAGAGAAAACATCGGAAAATAAGGTAAGTGAGAAACCCGTTTCTAGGAGAAGAGTAACACCAGTGTGTTACACTGACGACGGCGAAAGCCAAGCTTCCCAGGAAGAGGACAGCGGAAAAGACACTGACAGATTTTACTATGTTAACAAAACCTCAAAAGACGTAAGTAAATACAAGGCTCGAACCAACGATAGGAGAGAACAGGTTGCCAAGACTCCTCCTCAGTCTCCTAACAGAAGGTACGGAAGAAAGCCCGAAGAAAGAACGAGAGTGCATAACGTTACCCAAGGTAAAGTGAGTAACATCAAACCAAACTGTGCACTGTGCGACGGGACCCACTGTTTGAGTGCATGTGCTGAATTCCTAAAGAAATCCCTGGTAGACAGACGTGAAGTCATGTGGGATAAGCGGTTATGCTATAATTGCCTCAGACCAGGACACCAACGGCGAACCTGTTACTCCGACGTAAAGTGTGCAAAGTGTGGCGCGAAACATCACATCTTATTACACAGTGAATTCGAACGAGACAACCCGAGTCAGGTAAGTGAGCCCGAACTACATGTCCAATTCAGTGATGTAAATGACACTGATCAAGAGTCTGAGATGGAAGGATTCTATACTGACAAATTCTCCGACGCCAACGAATCCTGTTACCTAATAAATACCGCAGTGTATCGAGCACTTACTTACGAAAAGGACACCGACAATGAGTTCCCCACAACTACCTTTGACAGACAACCATCTTGGAAAGATCCAACTTTCAATGTAGGAATCAGAGAATTTCCTGTAGTGCAGGTAAGAGTTCACGGTCCTAACAAAAGTTATATAGTGAACGCCCTCCTTGACTCCGGCAGCACAGGAACATTCATTGATCAAGAACTAGCCGAAGATATCTTTGCTGGACAACCCAAATTCCAAACTAAGTTGAATATGTCCGGAATTATGCAGGTTTGGAAATCTACCCTAATGGCAGATTACTATGTAGGTGCGTTGTCCACCCCCCAGGATAAATTAGGAGCACAAAGTATAAGGTCAGTAAAAATGGTGGCTATAAAGAACTTCGCTACTACCCAAGTAGAACCTTATAACTGGGACGAGGACGAGAGCATCCAACAGCTTAAGATACCTCGATTCCAGACAGATTATCCTGGAGTGCAAATACTCATCAGCCAAAACGCGCATGAGGCGCTCGAGACATTGGAGAAACGGCCTGCTCAACCGCAGCCACTACAAACCTATGCGGTAAGAACTAGAGTAGGTTGGTACTTTACTGGCCCTTCCCGCAGAACTCTCAAAGAGAGACTACCACAAGAAAGAATATACCAAGTCAATGATTGGGAAGTGGAGAGCAGTGAGGTGGACGAACTAACTGAGGGAACACCATACTCCTCAGATAATGACGACATCTACCAACTCTTCGATGAAGAGAACACAATCGACCTACTTACAGAAAACAAAACTTGGAAAACCCAGGTGAACCTATGTCAACTGATTCGCCCATCGGGACCCATTGATTACAATGACGAACTAAATGATGAGATAGAGCGCTACAACGCTAGAACTCGGGACGAACTCGCCGTACGATTCTTTACTCAAGAATTGGTAGAGCCCAATTCATACGACAAGGCCCTATCGATAGAAGAAGAAAGAGCCAAGCAAATCCAGGAAACAACTACACGTTTTTTAAAAGATCAAGGTGGATATGAAATCGGCCTACCATTTCGAAAACGAGAACCTAGATTTATAAATAACAGACCCTTGGCAGAGAAAACAATCACTCAATTACATCGACGCCTTACGGCTAATGCTTCAGCTAAAGAAATGTACCAAACTCAGTTGAAGAAATTTATTACAAAAGGATACGCGGAGCGAGTACCGGAAGGAACACCAGTAACTGAGAGAACGTATTACTTAACACATCATTACGTTCCCAAACCCGGTAAACCCCATGAAGTACGAGTCGTATTCGATGGCTCCGCTCTATATATGGGCCAATCCCTCAATTCCGAGTTGTTACCAGGACCCAACTTACTCCAATCTTTGTTGGGAATACTTTTAAGATTAAGACAATATTCCATCGCGTTCGCCTCCGATATAGAAGGAATGTTCTTACAAGTCAAGGCACTGGATAGAGATAGAGACAGCCTAAGATTTCTGTGGTGGCCTGAAGGAGATCTCAACCAGAAACCGGTAGAGTACTGGATGACCATCCAGGCTTTTGGGATCATATCAAGCCCTTCCAACGCCTGCTCCGTGGTGCGGACCACTGCGAATGACAAACGAGACGCCTTCTCCAAAGAGGTGATTATGCGAAGAGATACGCCTATTCCTACTATATGGAAGAGACGGTAACAATACCTGCAATATCTTACTGTAAAGTTTGTAAATCAAATCATAAATCCGACCTTCTCACCAAAACAGTAAACTCTAAGTAAGCGAATATATTGCAGTATCGATCTCTTATAACCGGTGAGGCAGAAAACAGTCTACGAGCAGACAAACTTCGATAAAACAAAAATCCCGCGCAGCGAATCCTAAAATCAGGCTGACTCACTGACGGACTAAGGGGCTCGTATACTTTGCCGCGGTGTGATTTATATGGTTGGGCAAAAGGGACGCTAGCTAGGTACAGGCAGAGATTTGGAGATGTCTAACTAGCGGGCAAAGTGCAGTAAGGACGAAAGTTAATTTTATATATTTTGAGGTGTAAATAATTTCTAACGCGCGTGTGTTAATTCTGAACGGTCAAAGCAGTTTTGCTCCTTCACATATATAATTACTGGGTACGGTGTGCATTTACGAAATATTCTAATTTTGTAACTTGTAGGTCCAATACTCACGAATGATAAGGTTCCTTCCCCTCTTGCGTATTTCCAGGACTCAAATTCAGGCATAAGGTTAATACTACGCCCAGAATTCGGCAATTTTAGGTACCAGGTCCCTGATACTAAGAAGAGATGTGTTAGTTTACTACTGTAGGCGTACAGTTACTAATAGCTATCCTGGCTCCTATCTAGAATTTTAGTCACCCAGGTAGTCCGGGTAACTTCCTATTAGGGCGTTGGCGGGGACACGGTAGATGTTAGTATCCCTAATAGCCTCAATTTATTTGCGCCTAGCTGTAAACTGCCCTACCGCCTGAACGGTACAATCCTAATTCAGGTGAAAACACAGCAACCCCCCTAGCCTACAAGTTCTAATGTAATGGACACTGTCGTACTACAAATAGTCGCACACACACCTGTACTTAGCAAGAGTTAGGCGTACAGTTTGCTGCACCCTACCAATTTGTATGCTTCGTACCGGTGTGCCTACGTCCTATCTGCGTACTAGTATCTGCCTGCGCTCTCCCCCCCCCCCCCGTAGGAATATGAAGGTCTACTGCGGTTTTTCCTGAATCAAGACAGTACAGTCCCTTTGATGTAATTTTAGGCTTACAGCGTGTCACTACGTCTACCTTTTGATCTTTTGGTCTTATACTTAGGTAGCAAGGCGTCGAACGCTGTCTAACCTTTCAGGCGATGGGCGAATAACTCAAGATGGAATTGCGGGTTGTCTCTCGTCTACATTCCTGTGATGTTCCCGTTCATTGCTGCGGCCCGATCTCTAGCCGGCCATCCTGTCCCTAAGTTTGTTCACCGTAGTGAATCCATGGTAAAACAGATAGAAAAGGGCTGAGATTGACAAGTATTTCTAACTTTTATTACAAAAGATTATAATAATATGTACAATGTAATCTGAAATAAACTAAGCACGACAGAATAGATGTGAATATTGATATAATAGATTGTTAACTAATGAACAAATCGCACCTTTATATAGCAAATTTGTGCCGCAATCAATCGAGAAAATTCTCGATTGTTCTATGGGTTCTAACAGGATTTTAAAGATAGCTATTGGTCCAGCTAATATATAACTTGCACGACATTGGTTACAATCAAATAACTACGGTCTCATTGGTACAGACAAATGCAATTAATTTGTAGCGGTTAATTTAAATGAGTTGAAATTCTGCACAAAAAATAATTCGCACTTACTAGGATTCGAACTCAATACCTACTACGCATATAATTTCCAACGCTCTACCGACTGAGCTACTGAACCACTTGACCAATAGATGTACAAATGATAGAACCAATACGAATGAGAACTCAAAGCAATCTTTACAAAGTTAATTCGAATAAAAATAAAATTTTGAAAATCCACGGCATTTAGGGAATATAATTCTATACCGCTCCATGAAAACAGGATATTATCGTGCATAAAATATACGGTTTTCACCAATAATCATTCAAACTATAGAGTACTTAGGGCGTACTTACATATTTACAATAAAATTTCAAACAATACTTCCTTTCTACGTAATGATTCGATACAAAAATAATTACAAATTCAAACTTTACGTATTTAAGGCTTTACTAAGTAAGTACAATATAAATCTAAATTAAATTCACCAATATAAATCTATTGCATCTCAATATTGCATAAATTCAAACAATTACAAATACAAATAAATGAAAACAATAAGAAAGGCTCGCGAGTCTCCCATCTACTATTGCATCTCAAATATTGCATAAATTCAAGTAATTACAAATACTTTCGTACCTAAATGTAGATTGCATAAGTTCGGAATAATTACAAATATGAGTCTTTCTAAGCACAAAACTTTCTATCTATGAAACTTTCTAAATACAAAATATAACACTTTACAAATAAAACTATAAGAAAGGCCCACGAGTCTTCCATCTACTCTTACTTTCTGTTTCACTGTAATACTGCCTATAAAATGTAGATTGCATAATATTCGGAACAATATAAATTGCATAAGTTCGGAATAATATAAATTGCATAAGTTCGGAATAATCACAAATATAAAATATAAGTTTTACTAAATATAAGTTTTACTAAATATGAGTCTTTTCCAGAATACAAAACTTTCTAAATATAAAACATATAATTCAAAATAAATCACAAATTCACAAGAAAGGCTCACGAGTCTTCCGTCCACCCTTGCCCTCCCTTTTATCGCTTAGTCGATCGAGCCCTGCCGCGTCCTCGAAAACTGCGCACAGGTGACTTTGCTCGCGATATGGGACTCGTGGGGCGAGTCACTGGTTTCGTTTGGACGTTGAGAGACGGTGCGACTATTTCCTCGCAAATTCGTCTATTTGGCATCCCAAAACCTCGACCGATTCCTCGTGACCGATCAGTTGTCACTACAGTTGGTAGAACGTCTGGGAACGCGCGAAAGGCGGACGACGTAGACCCAAGAGTAGCTTGCGCCCCCTGTTGATCAGCTGGTGTATGTCCCGATCCTCCTACTGGTTCTCTTGGAAGTGATACCGTATCCCGAGTAACTCGAATAGTCGGCTCAACTCCCTTGCGTTCTTCTACATTAATAATTTTCTTTAATTGTTGGCCCACTTTCTGGACCCGTATGATCCTACCCTGTCCGTCCTCCCGAGGGTGACGTGCAGACGGCGCAACCGGAGTGGCTGGTATATTTGTCGCCTCTAGGACCTCCTCTTCCTCGAATACGCTCGCTCGTATACGTTTATGGTAAAACACGGCTTGGTACGCCCATGCGACGGTTAACCAAGCTCCTTTGTTCCGCTTTTCAGTTCGGAAACGATCGAATTCACCATACGTAATACGGTTAACGACTTTCTGAAAATTCCACGTGTTTTTGTTATCCGGGTGAATCTGTAGTAGATACTCGCGCACCACTCGGAATCCACTGTCGTGGGGCAAAATATCGACAACCTCGATAAGTTCGTCATATTGGGGCATAGCGGAGATGTATCCTTCCGACATCATCGTTTGAGGATTTACCGCCCAAAATCCGAGATGCGCTCTCATCGGAAACCGTCTTCTTTGTGCTGATACATGTTCGTCGGCTAAATCTTCCCACTCATCAAATAACTTCCTCACGAGTTTTACAGATTCGTGTTCATAAGGTATGTCTCTTAGTTGGCATTCAGATGCTCGATGTCCTTTTATATTGCAGTAAGTACATTGAGCCATAAATCTCCAGCAAGTATAAAAGGTATGAGACCCTTGATCCCCACACCATCCACAGATTAGCTGAGTCGTAGTAATGTGCTTTCCACTGCACTTTGCCATATGATGTCCAGCGACGCCACATTTACTACACATCGTATTAGCAGGGTACCACACTCGTTCGTATATAAGATCTCCAATCGGTCGAGCGCTTCCTCCCATACTATAATCGTAATCATCTGGGTCTATGGGTTGGTAGGTTTCTGAAGGTTGTATACAAACTATAGCATCTGTTGCTTCAAGTTGTCGAATCTCCGTCTGAGATTTCTTCGGGAGGTTCCTTTCTATCTCAAGAAGTTCCTCTAAAGGATCGTCGGCGATCGTAGTAGTTACTTTGAATTCATCACCAAGGTGACCGATAGGCGCGCGCGTCTGCCGTGATTCATCCGTAATCTCCACGATACGTTCTCCTTCATAGGGTAACAATGTAAACATAGATGGTCTTTCGATAAGAGATCCCGCACAGCGAAGATACACGTCTCGAAATATGCTAAATCCTGCTCGAGTAAAGGCATTACACTGAGCGTCGGAGTTGTAGAAGGGTTCAAGGAATCGTCTAAACACGTCGGTACGAATTCTCCCTTCCATGTAGAACGTATGATCTTCTCCGAGACAAAGTGGATGTCTTTTGAGAGTCCGAGACACAATGTCGGCGATTAGGCAAACATTCACTGACGACTCTATTGCTAAATAATATTGTAAGACCGCTCTTGGAGGTGACGTAATAGCCCAATACACGCATCCTCTCCATTTAAGCTGTGATTCAAACTCACTCATATCTGGAGTATCACCTTCTCCATAAGTTTCAATATACTTGTTTCTCTTACCTTCCTTATAATCCCAATTGAATAACAGGTAGGAAATGTATCCAGTTCCAGTCTTCTGAGTATTATACTCACGAAAATATCCCTGTTCTATAGACCACAGAATAAGAGGTCGAGTGTCGACGTATGGTGTCGGTAGTCGGTCATCGCTGTCCGTCATGCCGGCGAAGTCGCTAATTAAATCCTCCCTTACTCCTGATCCAATCTTTACAACAGTTTTATCTAAAATCATGTTTCTTACCATCTTCGGTAGCATTCTAGCGTCAATATTACAAGCTTGGTCCATCTTCTTTACTATGTCGGTGATAAGATGGTGTCGCTTTGTATTCGCTGGAGGTATCGGCATTCGTTTGTCGCTCCTCTGTCTACTGAAAACGTGCAGGACTCCGTCCGCCGCTCTAATCTGTATAGTCTTAGAAGTCAAACTCTGCTGATGACTGCCGCCCTCGTTATCGTAAAACATGTAACCGATTTCCTGAAACGATCTAAACGTCCTATTCCATTCATCCAACAATTCTTCCGAAGGTTGCCAAATCTTCTCTATATCCTTATCATCATCGAAACGAATAACCTTACCTCGCCAATCCGCGGCAATATCTGTATCCGACTCGAAGGTTCCGGTTCCAATCCATAAACGAATCGTCTTGGTTAGATATCCTTTCAGATTACTCGGAGCTATATCGGCACCAGCTCTATCCAGTTCCTTGAAATCTTGAATATGAGGTGGAACGTTGTACACGACCTTTTGAGTAATATGTCTACGTAAATCATATATCTTACTCATATCGCTGAAAACAACTGCAGGAAGAAACTCCAAGTTTGAAATGATTTCTGGATGATCCACGATGGGTATTTCGTACGTCGTATCCTGTCGGACTGGTATACTAATAGGAAAGTTGAGTGTCGTACTCAATGGTTTCGTAGTTGAAGTACTATACGGTTGCATTTCTCTTGGCCTCTCCGGGGATGCAATCTGTAGTCTCTGAATAACGTTTTGAGCAAAGTTTATGCTCTCGAAAACTTCCGGTGTCATCTCCTTAGCTGAAGTTTGATCGTGTGACGTCCAATGGCAAGGTAGGCTCGCGAGTCTTCCACCCCATTCTTCCATCTCACCTTTCTCGAAAGCCTTGTAGGCTCTGTATAGGCTAAGAGCTTCTTTCTTTTCGCGGGTTGACTGATTTGCCTCGTCCAGCGTAAGTTCAAATACATCGGGTTCAACAACCTTAGGTGGGTAAATGACAGTTTCTCCCGCCTTTGGTCCGGTCATAGCAAATGAATGATATGGATTCGATAAAGGATACCCTCCTTCCTGGTAGCGTAGTTGTTGATGGTTCGAACACCTCGCCAATATCGGTTCGGGATTTTCCTTATTCAAACGCATCGGAATCGCATTTCGTTGTTCGCGCATACAAGAACCGCATTGATAATAAAGTTTATAAACTGAAAATGCTTCCTTGGTTTCTCTATCGTCCCCTCGAGTTCGTCTGTAAAGATGCATTCCATCGAATTCATCGCGTACCGCGGGCATAGGTTCGTGCGCCTTTAGGTATTGCATGGTATGATACAAACGACTAATTTCAGTATCGGGGTCTTCGCTAATGTCTCCCGTATCACACAAAGCGTCGTACGGGTAAAGTTCATTGAAGGTTTGGCGCAAACTTTCGGGTCTTTCGTTTAATGCGTTTTGCCTTCTCTTTAATACATTCGAGTCATATTTAGTTCTCGCGAGTTTCGCTGTACTTTCCGATAATTCTTTTATACCGAATATAGTGTAATCCTTGGCTCCAAATCTTTCGAATGGCGCTGCTGCCTCCTCTTGGATATCATATCCCCATCTCGGCTCTCCTTGTATCCCTTTCTCCATAATTAGGGGTGTAGTTACATAATCATTACTACTAGAGGGAATACAACAGAGTTTGTAGTTAGTTGTGAGGAGACGTGAGAGTTTCGTCTGCCCTTTGGGCTCGACAACGCTCTAACCTCCTACCCATAGCCTAAGATCTAGGGTTTCTTTAATGACACGCTGCTTCTTATCTAAAATTTTTTGCCGAAATAAAAACGAATTTGGGCTAAACTGGCTGTGAGTCTAAAATACTCACGTTTTGATCCCAAACTATTATCAGAAAATAAGCAGTCAAGAATTAGTAATAAATATAGGGGAGTCTATTTTGACGTAACTTATTGAAACAAGACCGTGTAAAATTTAATTAAAATTTTAAGAAAGGCTCGCAAGTCTTCCTCTCTTGTTTCTCTAATTTTAAGTTCCACCCGACTGTACCCTGAAATCTATTCACTGGAGAAAATTTTAAAAATTTTTCAAATCCAAATGGATTGTCTAAAATTTCGAAAATGTCTCAATATTGTGAGTTCCAAGTAGAATTCCATTTCTTATACCTACAAATCCCGCTCCTATGTGACACATAAGGGTACTACCCTCAATGTTCACATATAAAGACAATGGAATTCTACCGCTGTCCTTACTACAGTGTACAGGTACGTGGAAATCTATTTGTAAACTCCTAATTATTTACTAGTATTAGGTGGAGATTTGTAGTCTCCAGACTCGTTACGAGTCTCTTCAAGGAGTACGAGACGTTGAGTCGGTCTGTCTACTGTACGACCGTCAATTGTTCGTACCGTCACAGTCCTTGTCACTCCATCCATAGATGGATGTGTGGCTAAAATTACACCTGTTATCCAGAAGCGTCTTTTTAGATTCACTTCCGCTAACAGCACGTGATCTCCCGGCTTTAATGCGCGGGTGTTATTGTACCAGTTTGTTCTGGCAGAAATAGAGGGCAAATAATGGTTTTGCCATATTTCCCAGAATTTGTTAGCTAGTAGTTGCGTGATTTTCCACGCTTTTCTACCGTAGCTGTCGCTTTCTATTGGAATAGAAATCGGCGTCAAAGTGGTCGGTGCCTGCATTAGCAGGTGTGCCGGTGTCAAAGCGAACTGAGATTGTTTGTCATCGGGTACTAATACTATTGGTCTAGTATTTAGTATTGCCTCGATTTCAACAAACAATGTTGTCAGTTGGTCGTCTGTCAGTATGTGGTTTACTGGAATGACCTTTGCCATTGCCGTTTTGATAGATCTAATCAATCTCTCCCAGACTCCGCCTCTCCATGGACTATCTGGAGGATTAAACTTCCAAACAATCTTGTGAGGTTGTAGTTCGTTCGAGATTTGATCGTGATCTAATTTCTTAAAGGCTCTAGCAATCTCATTCCGAGCACCAACAAAGTTTGTCCCTTGGTCTGAGTACAAGCATTTTACTAGTCCGCGTCTAGCGATAAATCGCCGCAGTGCTAGTGTAAACGCGTTGGTGGAAAGATCCATCACACGTTCAATTTGAACTGCCCTACTGGACATACATGTGAAAATCAGTCCCCAGCGTTTTACTAGTATACGTCCACGTTTCGTATGTATGGGACCAAAGCAATCAATTCCAGTCTCTGTAAAAGGTGGTCTGAATGCTTGAAGTCGTGCTTGTGGTAGTTCACTCATTTCTTGGGTACCTATTCTAGAGTGTACCTTTTTACAAATAATACACGTACGTGTCACTGAACTTAACGCTTTACTGGGTCTAATCAATACAAATCTAGTACGTAAGTAGGAAAGACAGTGGTGTCTTCCAGCGTGTTTCAGATGTAAATGTGCGTCCAGTATCATTGCACGTTGTAGTTCGTGGTGTTGCGGTATTATTATTGGGTACCTAAAGTTTGTGTTAAAGTCAATGTTTTGAAGCCGAGATTTATGACAAATTAAGCCATTATAAATAATCGGACTCCAACTCAGTATTGGTGACGACTTGATTGGTTGACCTTGATTTATGGATGTGAATTCGCGCGCGAAATATCGCAGTTGATAATGGCGAATTAATTTAATCTCACACCTGTCAATCTCAGCCAATGTAAGTCGACGTGTAAAGTCTCGTTTGCCTTTTACGTATTGTACAAAACGTACAATCCACGCTAATTTTCGGCAAGCGTTTGACCAAGAATCTGTTAGGTTTACAATATGGTCGACGTAAGTATTTGTGACGTCATCAGGTAAGTCAATGGAGAACTTGGAAGGTTTTGATTTACTAGAAGGGCCCACGGGTCCGCCGGTAAGTATTCCCTTGTTGACTGTTGATCCGTCCGGGTCTACAAGTAATTTGTCCTTCTTCGTCTTCTTACCTTGATTGTCGGTACTTTGTAAGTCGATCGTTAATGGTGGTTTGAACTCTATGGGATCAGTGGGTTTCGGTAAACTTATTTTTCTGCCGATATTAATCCCAGGTTTCACCATAGGTTGCAAGTTCGGTATGTCTCTTGAGCGCAAAGTAACACCTGTATTTACATTAGCGTAGGTACTACCCACATCTGTAATACATGAAGTTTCACCATGCTTATGGTTGCTCAAGTGTGTCAAAATTGGTAGTTTGTCAATACAAGGCCGCTCCAATAGGGAAACTGCGGCTTTATTGTTAGTCGATACATTACTAATGTCCGGTAGAACATTTTGTGATGTTTCTGACAAAATGTCTAGTCGACTGTCTAGTAATGTGTCTGGCGATACGTCTGGTAACGTATTTGGTTGTTTGTCAATAGAAGGCCGCTCCAATAGAGAAACTGCGGCTTTACTATTTGTCAGTATGTCACTAGTGTCTGGTAAAATGTCTGGTTGACCGTCTGGCGATATGTCTGGTGTAGAAAGGCTCGCAAGTCTTCCTCTCTTGACCTTTGAAGTTATATCTTTCCATTTCGCCTTCGGTTTTTTCTTGAGTTTTGCCGACGTCGTCTTTTTCTTTGTCTTCCCCTTTTTTGGTTTCTTGATTTCGGCGTCCTTAGGGATAGTGTTAGATTTGTTGTCGTATAACGGAGGCCAATCTTGTGTCGATTTCTGCAAGAATTGGGATCCGTGTTGCCAAAATTCTTTGTTCTCCGGTTTACAGAATTCCTCAGGCATCATTCCTCGCGACGCAATATCAGCTGGGTTTTGTGGTCCGGGACAATGTCGCCAATCCTCTTTTATTGAACGGTCTAGAATTTCCGCGCGACGGTTAGCTACGAATGTCTTGAATTCGAGTGTGTCGTTGTTTATGTAAAATAAAACCAACGTCGCGTCAGTCCAATAAAATATCTGTAAACTCGACTGTAGTTCTGTCTGTATGAGGTTCACGATGGTGGTTGACAGGGTTGCGGCTTGTAGCTCAGCTCGTGGTGTCGTCATATACTTAGTAGGCATTGTTTTTGCCTTAGAAGTAATGAGCGAAACAGCGAATTCGTCTGAGTCTACTTGTCTGCGCAAGTACGCTGCCACACCAAAACCGTTGTCACTGGCGTCAGAAAAACAGTGTAGTTCCAAGTTGTCAGGAAATGTACTTTGTAATGGAAAGTAAACCCTGGGTATGGAATAATCCTCTAGCGAAGATAATTCCGCCTCCCAGGTCTTCCATAAGTCCACTTGGTCTGATGAGATCGGCTCGTCCCATGTTAGTCCATCCTTCCATATACTGCGCATATAAATGCGGGCTTGCAGTATCACTGGACTGATGAATCCTAACGGATCGAACAATCGGCTCAACTTTGACAAGCATGATCTCTTTGTCAGTGTGTTCTCTTGACTGTCCAGTCTCACTTTCACTCGAAAGTTGTCTGTGTTTGGGTCCCAAAAGAGCCCCAACACCTTAGTCGTCGGTAGTGGTTCGAACTCTAGGTCTATGTCACCACCTCCACGCTCAGTCGTTCCGAATGAGTCTACTAATTCGGCACTGTTTGAGGCGAATTTGGTGAGGTTAAAACCTCCGCCCGCTAAGCAGTCCCGTAATTGATGTGCTACTGTTGTAGCACGTTCTACTGTGTCGCAACTCTGTAAACCGTCGTCAACGTAAAAGTCACGCTCCACAATCCTAATTATCTCTGGGTCATACAGGTGTTTCTGATGCCTAGTGGCCTGCTTTAGGGCGTACATCGTGCAATTTGGGCTGTCTCTGGCACCGAAAACGCGAACTTGCATTTGGTAAGTCGCTGGTGGTAGACTTAAGTCTCCTTTCGGATACCAGAGGAACCGCAAACTGTCTCTGTCTCGCTCTAACGCTTTCACTTGGTGAAACATCGCTTCAACGTCGCAAGTAAAGGCTACTTGACGCTGACGGAAGCGCATAATCACCCCCATAAGATAATTATTCATGTTTGGTCCATCTATCAACTCACTATTGAGGGACATTCCCTCAAATAGAGCCGCACAATCATTGACTACGCGTACTTTATCTGGTTTGTCGGGGTGTCTCACATAGTGATGTGGCAGGTAGTATGTCTGGTTAGTCACCATCTCTGGGTTAGTCATTCGGATAGCGTATCCCTTAGTCAAATACGTTTCCATCTGAGTGTTGTACTGCAGATGGGCTTTCTCGTTCTTTAATAGACGTTGCCGTATTGAGTGTAGACGTCTTAAAGCCAGTGGGTAGTTGTTTATAAGTTTAGGACTTTGGCTACGCCATAACATCCCCACCTCATAATGTCCGTCTTTCGTCTGGTGGATAGTATCTTCCATGATCTTCAGAGATTGTTTCTCCTGTTCCGACATACAAGGTTCGTAGCTACCAGGTTCAGCTGTATCTTGTTCTAACCACCTGATAGTCTTCTCCGTTAATTCTTTGTCCAGTGCGGCTTGTTCCATTTGATGATTTCTCAACGCGTCATCATCGATATCGACGGGTATTGTTGAGGTTATTGGGGTAGGTAGACTCGCAAGCCTATCATCTGTCGTCGATGGAATCTCTAGCTGACTCGTCTTCTCCCCAAGTTCTAAACTCACCTGGTGGGTTAGCTGCTCCTTGTGACTTATCATACTAGTTACAAGTCTGTCATGTTTTGTCGACTGTAGCGTAGTATGGTTCACGTCGTGTGAAAAGGAATGAATTGAATTTGTAGTTAATAAACTACATGTACTCTGTACATCGTCTTCCTCGTCACTTACGTCTAGTGTGCGCACAGGCGCTCGAGTATACCACCCTATCGGCGTTCTGCAGGCGTATGCGTTTCCCGCTACAACTGCCGATGGTCTGGTTTCCCACACCTGATGTAGGTTGAATTGGTCCGTCCCGATCAGCATTGCTACCGATCTATAATTGACAGGACATTCGGGTACACCAAGGTGTCTGAAATACTTACGGTCCTCTAGAGATTGTTCCGGCACTGGACCTAGTAGGTTACTAAAGTCCTTCGTGGCCGCAAAGGTTAGATCTTTAAAGGGTAACAAAGACCTCTCCCTCTCGCTGTGTTGCGATTTTGGAAGAAGAGAGTCTAAGTCCAACTTAACTCGTGTCACTGGTATTGCACGCTGTCCGTGCATACTACTTACGGTATAACTGACGCGCTTACCTTGTTTAAGATCCGTCACTACGTCAGCTATCTTTTCATCCACGTAGCTATGAGATGAGGCTGAATCTAGAATCGCGTAGATTCTCTTGCTCCCCTTTGTGCCAGTAATCTTAATCGGAATTACACTGAATCCCTTCAGTTGGTCAGTAGTCAGAAGCGCGATCGACGGTTGTTCGTCTCCATTGGAATATTCTTCGTCGTCTTCTAACTCTTCGTCCGACGATCCGGATTGTTCTGAGAAGCAATCCTCAATATGGGTCATGAAGGTTGGAGTCGTTTTCGATTCTCGTTTCCTGTAGGCCGCATCACATCTCGCTGCTGCTTCCGGGTGTTCTCTGGCGAAGCGTTTTGTCGGCGTGTGGCTGTCTGTGTGGAGCAGACCGTCGTGGTTGCGTCCACAGGATGGACAAGTGTCGGTATTTGGGCAATCTTTACGGACGTGTCCGTGTCGCGTACACCGCCAACAAGAGTCCAATGGCCGTATTTGCAGCCGTCGTTCTTCTGAGTTCAACTCGCGAAATTGTCGACAACCTCGTAACTTGTGACCGATATACCGCTTGCCTAAATGCTCGCAGTATTGGCAGCCGCTGAAGTCGGTACTGAGTTGTTGTCTCGTCTGTTTTGTCCCAATGGGCGCAGATACCCTACTTCCGTCTGAGAATTGTCGGGTTTCCGTCGATGTGGTGTAAGTGGCCGTCTTGGTGGATGTTGTCTGGGGTTTTTGTCGGTTGGAGAATGGCAATGTGATTCCTTCTGCCACGATGTGCTGGTCAGTGTAGTTAGATCTAGTTTCTACTACTGCCTCCCTGGATATTAAAAGGTACACATCCTCTAGTTTTAAGAATCCACCCCGCTCTTCTCGCTGGTATTCGACCTTTCTCCACTCCCGACGAAGTCGATGGTGGAGTCGTCCTATGATCTTTAATAGGACTGTAGGGGTATTCCCGTAATCAAGTTGTCCAATGGATCTTAAAGTAGTGATAGCGTTCCTTATCTCGTCAGCTAGTTTTAATAAGTCGACGGGTTTAGTGATAGCCCCTCCCTTACAGAGTTCCTCTATTACTGACCTGGCCATACTAACTGTACCTCCGTATATCGAAGTTAAACGATCGTACGCTAGTTCAAAGGCGTCCGGTACACCGACGAAGGTCTCCGCCAAACGTTTAGGTTCTCCTGACAACGTTTGAAGCAGGTAATTGAACTTCTCCCGTGATGTAAAGGCGCACACGGCGATCTGGGATTCGATATAGTCTACGAAAGTATGCCAGTGTTTTGAGCTACCGGAAAACTTCGGTGGTTGTTGTACCGGCAATCCCTGTCTGGCTGCGAATTTCGCTATCTCCTCGGCAACGTTCAGAGTTTCGCATCCTTGGTTGGTAACCAGGTTGATGTTCTCCCTTCTTGGCGCTTTTCCCTGATACGATGTATGTTTTGAAGGTACCGGTCTTTGTGGTTCCTTCGGGTGTCTATTGTGTTCGAATTCGGAATTTCTCGAACTGTCGGTGTAACCTTCCTCCAGACGTTCCTCGATCTGAGCCAACTTGTTAACAACTGGTCGCAGGATGTCGGCGAACTGTTGTGTACTAATTGCGTTCGTTGGTTGTAACGCCTTCTGTGTTGGTGTATTCTGTGGAGGATTGTCTGCAAAGGAGTTGTCTGAACGCTCGCGTTTATATTCATCGGCCGCCCCTGTTCTAAATACCTCGCGTTTCGGGTAATCCGATTCGCTCGAAGTACTACTATCATCTGGATATGGAGGTCGACGTGCTCGCATCCGTTGCGTCGTACGAATTCTAACGTTTCGTTTCGGAACATCATCCACTGTTCTCCGTTGTTCGGTAGGCTCACAAGTCTTCCTCGAAGTCGTAGATTGCGATGTAAACTGATTGAACTGTCGCGTATCCACTGATCTCCGTTGTTCGGTAGGCTCACAAGTCTTCCTCGAAGTCGTAGATTGCGATGTAAACTGATTGAACTGTCGCGTATCCACTGATCTCCGTTGTTCGGTAGGCTCACAAGTCTTCCTCAAAGTCGTAGATTGCGATGTAAACTGAACCGGTGGACGAATGACAGCATTTGAAACAACTGGCCTTGTGGGTCGAAACGTCATTGGGTAAGCGTAGTGTGTAACGGGTTTAGGTGTCGACGGTGGACTCACCTGTTTAGTCGTCAGTAGTGCAGGTCCAGTCAACAAACTACTACGATCCGTAATCGGCGGGTTACTTACCTTGACTTTCGGAATAGGCGACGACGTTGCTCTTGGCGGTGTAAACTTGTCCGGAATAACAAACCTGTGTTCCGTCACACCATGGATAGGAGAGATATCACTGCTACCAGCAATCGAAACAGGTTCCTTAGTCGTAACCGGTGCAAACATATGAGTTACCTGTGGGAATCGTTGACACAAGTCCTTTACTAATTGTCGTTCCCGTCCGGGTGCTCCTACGCTTCCTTCCTTCTTCCGTTCCTGAATTTGGCGATGTCTTACCTCTATCTGGTCCAAGTCATGTCCGTCTCGAGATCTCATCGATCGATCACGGGCTTGTAGATCCAGATCTTCCTTGGCGTTGGCTAATTCTCTCGCCTTCTTCTCGAGTTCGAGACGAAGTTTAGCTGTCTTCTCTCTTTGTTCCGTTTGTTGTCGTTGCGCCTCAAACTCCGCTTGTCGTATAACGGATTGAGCTTTTATTTGCCGTGTTTTCATTTCGGCCCGCGCTTCTGAAACTAACCGTTCTCGTTCTAATTCCGCCGCTGCCGTTTGTCGCTCTAATTCCGCAGTTTGTCGCTCTAGTTCGGCCGCTGCCGTTTGTCGCTCTAGTTCGGCCGCTGCGTTTCGTTGCGCTAAATCAGCCGCTGCTGTTCGTTGAGCAATGTCTCACTTGTGTCCTTCTGGGCTCCTCCCCGAGGCGCACCCACGAGGCGGACACCTTTCCACCACCCTTGGGGCCAGTCCGACAGATGTTATCATCAGACCGGGCCGGAGGGTGGCCTGATGCTTCCCGGGTTCTGTTTTCGGTCCCCCGATCACACCAGCACAGCTCGTCGAACGTGTAGCCAGATGGGCGGCTACTGTCAACTTACTGTGGCCTGACTGTACATTGAGCCAACTCAAAGTATAACAAAGAGTCAACCGGCAGGTGGACCAGTCGATAGCGATCGAGCACCAAGGTCGCCCTTGGGCCTAACCGACGGTCTTGTCCCAAGCGGGCTTGCGCTACCCAACATGGAATTTTGACACGTTTTCACCTGCCTCGCCGGCAGTATTGAGGGGACACCGTTCCTCAACAATACTGACTAGCTCGAAAGCTAGGAACAAGTAACCACTTACCCGTCCTGTACACGTGTACTCAACAGATGTTCACGAAATCAAGTACACTACGGTAAACACAAAATCTGACACATACCATGCACACACAGAGGACATAATCGGGTATGACAAAATCGGGGTCAAAATCAGGAAAGACAAATTGTATCGACGAGAACAACAGGAAAGAGTCGAGAGTACTTTATTTTACCGACAGGGTAAAATAACTTGTGTGCACAAAGTATGCTGGGGTGCAGTAAAGTATGGTCCTACTAATACCAGCGGCGTCTTGTCCAACTGGCAAGGGTTCCCATACCCACTCGCGGTGGCCACACATACAATCACGTGTACTCACGTACCCACAGCAACAGAAAGCTCAAGACCCGACGGTTTATTCCAATGCCACCAAAGACCAATCAGCTGAACATGGAGACAATAACATATAGTATCAAAAAAACGGAACAGCTGACGGTCAATGGAACCATCCAAGCCCCAAGCAAACTGCCACTGATCGCCCACATACAAAACATAGTCCACGCCACATGAGCCACAAATCACGCCATGCCACCACCCCTACTGTGTACAGGACTGGCAGTACGGCAACAGGCCGACTAGACGGTACCACGGCACCATGGCAATTCATGGTTCGTTAGACACGAGGGCCTTCAGTATCTCCCTTGCACTTAGAAAGGAATTTAACGTGCCCCCGGACCCTCACGAGTCCGCCGCCGCCTGCTAAAGGCACCCCTATAGAGACCTCACCTCTTTAGGTACCTCTAACCTTTCTACTTCAGCTGCTTCTAATTCAGCTTGTTCCTGTAGATGAGAGATTCTCGCTACATTCGCAACGCGTAGCTTCTCTTCTTCTACTGCTGCCTGCATCACTAGAAGTTGAGCTTGTTCCTCCATCTCCTGTTGTTGTCTGTAGAGTTGCTGTTGTCGAGCAGTTTCTGACGTAGCCATACTCACCTCGCCAATTTCGCTGCGAATACTCACCAACGATTGATCCAATATTCCCGTTGCCGATTCGATTCGTACGAGTGAAGTGTCCCTCGTATATTCCGGTACGGTTTCCAAATCGCCGACGTCTTCGCCGCACATACGTAAGTGATCCGTTAGATGTTTCAATTGTCCATCCAGTCGGTACAGTTCCTGTTCTTCCTCGGGCTGTAATAATTCGTCCGAAACTGACTCACCTAACAACTGGTCCGCTTGTTCCTGTTGTATCTGTCTAATCGTCGACTTAAACTGAATCAGTTTCTCTCTAGCGATCATTAGTTTCTCGAGGATTCTAAGTTGAGTATCCATGTCCTGTCTCTGTCTAGCTAGATCTTGTAGACCAATTAGGTTATCTACGGACTTGTGTACTCTACTTTGTACTCTAACCTGGAGGGTGTAGAACTCGAATCGAGACATCGGAGCGGTCAACTCGTCTAATATGCGTTGGCCTTCTCCAATACTCCTGGTTATATGCGCCATGTAACCTCCGACGCTTCTAACCACACTTTCTGTGCTTCCTGCTGAACTTACCATGTCCATTTCCCTATATCTAGGTTGCGGAACAGTTAGAAAGTCCTCGGTCCTGCCGTCGCCTCGTACTACGGCATCCGGTACTCCCGTTGGATGTACTGGTGACGCACACGGTGTAGGTTCGGTAGGCTCGCGAGTCTTCCCCTGTTGTTCTTCCGCTGCTGACTTATCCGCGTCACATGAGTCATAGTCGGTTTGTGTATTTTTCGTATAGTCTTGTTTGTCACTCATTTCGGTAGTTGTAAGTCAAGTAAAGTGAGTGTCAAAGTATCAAACTTACCGTATTTTATCTAAACGGTACTAATTACAGTCTTATAAAATTAGCCTACCGGCCGATTTTATAGCAGATGGATAAAATTAGCCTAAACGGCCAATTTTACAGCAAATAAATGTCACGGAATAAGTATATAATAAAATTAGCCTAGCGGCCAATTTTATAACAAATAAATCGGATAACGATATGCGTTATCAAAAGGTAAATTAAATACAATAATACGGACTAATTCAGCAATGAACAAAGAAATCATACGGAATGCATAAATACTTGAGACAGTGGAACCCACAATAATTTTAACTAATACGGTAATGCCTAACTTATTTATGCAACTTTTCGAACTCACCCACTCCAATAATTCTCCAGAAAAACAAATTCCCAGATACAAACCGGACGTGAACCTTTCCGTTTTTAACGTTGCGGACAAAACGCGATTTTCCCAACCAAAGTTGTTGAGTTATCTATCTCCCAAACTTGCTAAACACGGTCTTGCTCCCGTTACAGTCTAGAAATGAGTTCTGAATCCTGAAAAAACAAAAGAGTTAGGTTTTACTTTTACGAAAAATTTTGTACCGGTACAATATGGTATTTAAACCCTTTTTAAACACCGGTATTCAATTCCAAAATATTTTACACGCGATTCAAATCAAAATTTTATTTCAAAAAATTAGCACTTAGCTAATCAAATACAAATTTTTACCTCAAAATACAAAATTTTCAAATAACTTTAGTCCTACCAAACCGTAGTTCAGTAAAACATATTCCTACTATGCGAAGAGATACGCCTATTCCTACTATATGGAAGAGACGGTAACAATACCTGCAATATCTTACTGTAAAGTTTGTAAATCAAATCATAAATCCGACCTTCTCACCAAAACAGTAAACTCTAAGTAAGCGAATATATTGCAGTATCGATCTCTTATAACCAGTGAGGCAGAAAACAGTCTACGAGCAGACAAACTTCGATAAAACAAAAATCCCGCGCAGCGAATCCTAAAATCAGGCTGACTCACTGACGGACTAAGGGGCTCGTATACTTTGCCGCGGTGTGATTTATATGGTTGGGCAAAAGGGACGCTAGCTAGGTACAGGCAGAGATTTGGAGATGTCTAACTAGCGGGCAAAGTGCAGTAAGGACGAAAGTTAATTTTATATATTTTGAGGTGTAAATAATTTCTAACGCGCGTGTGTTAATTCTGAACGGTCAAAGCAGTTTTGCTCCTTCACATATATAATTACTGGGTACGGTGTGCATTTACGAAATATTCTAATTTTGTAACTTGTAGGTCCAATACTCACGAATGATAAGGTTCCTTCCCCTCTTGCGTATTTCCAGGACTCAAATTCAGGCATAAGGTTAATACTACGCCCAGAATTCGGCAATTTTAGGTACCAGGTCCCTGATACTAAGAAGAGATGTGTTAGTTTACTACTGTAGGCGTACAGTTACTAATAGCTATCCTGGCTCCTATCTAGAATTTTAGTCACCCAGGTAGTCCGGGTAACTTCCTATTAGGGCGTTGGCGGGGACACGGTAGATGTTAGTATCCCTAATAGCCTCAATTTATTTGCGCCTAGCTGTAAACTGCCCTACCGCCTGAACGGTACAATCCTAATTCAGGTGAAAACACAGCAACCCCCCTAGCCTACAAGTTCTAATGTAATGGACACTGTCGTACTACAAATAGTCGCACACACACCTGTACTTAGCAAGAGTTAGGCATACAGTTTGCTGCACCCTACCAATTTGTATGCTTCGTACCGGTGTGCCTACGTCCTATCTGCGTACTAGTATCTGCCTGCGCTCTCCCCCCCCCCCGTAGGAATATGAAGGTCTACTGCGGTTTTTCCTGAATCAAGACAGTACAGTCCCTTTGATGTAATTTTAGGCTTACAGCGTGTCACTACGTCTACCTTTTGATCTTTTGGTCTTATACTTAGGTAGCAAGGCGTCGAACGCTGTCTAACCTTTCAGGCGATGGGCGAATAACTCAAGATGGTATTGCGGGTTGTCTCTCGTCTACATTCCTATGATGTTCCCGTTCATTGCTGCGGCCCGATCTCTAGCCGGCCATCCTGTCCCTAAGTTTGTTCACCGTAGTGAATCCATGGTAAAACAGATAGAAAAGGGCTGAGATTGACAAGTATTTCTAACTTTTATTACAAAAGATTATAATAATATGTACAATGTAATCTGAAATAAACTAAGCACGACAGAATAGATGTGAATATTGATATAATAGATTGTTAACTAATGAACAAATCGCACCTTTATATAGCAAATTTGTGCCGCAATCAATCGAGAAAATTCTCGATTGTTCTATGGGTTCTAACAGGATTTTAAAGATAGCTATTGGTCCAGCTAATATATAACTTGCACGACATTGGTTACAATCAAATAACTACGGTCTCATTGGTACAGACAAATGCAATTAATTTGTAGCGGTTAATTTAAATGAGTTGAAATTCTGCACAAAAAATAATTCGCACTTACTAGGATTCGAACTCAATACCTACTACGCATATAATTTCCAACGCTCTACCGACTGAGCTACTGAACCACTTGACCAATAGATGTACAAATGATAGAACCAATACGAATGAGAACTCAAAGCAATCTTTACAAAGTTAATTCGAATAAAAATAAAATTTTGAAAATCCACGGCATTTAGGGAATATAATTCTATAGTGATAGACAACATCAAGCGCGATATGTACATGGACGACAATTTAAAGTCCCTTCCATCAGTAGAAGAAGCCATTGATGTCGCGAAAGGAACGGTAGAGTGTTTGAAAAGAGGTGGATTTCGACTGACGAAATTCACCAGCAACTCCCGTGAGTTTCTGGAAGCGATACCGGTAGAAGACCGAGGAACGAAAGACCTAGACTTAATAAAGGACGATCTTCCAGAAACCAAGACGCTTGGCTTGAAGTGGGACACTGAAAGAGATATCCTGTTTTTTCAGCTAAAACAGCGAGATAATCCAGTTCGGACCAAACGGATTTGTTTAAGTATCCTGAGCACTTATTTCGACCCATTGGGATTTATTAGCCCAGTTATATTGATTGCTCAGAGTTTAGTACAACGAATGTGGCTTGAAAACCACTCATGGGACGATCCACTTAAGGGAGAACTGTTAAAGAAGTGGATGAAATGGGAAGATTCTCTACCTGCCATCGAGAGCTTTGTAATTTCCCGTGCATATTTTGGTCATGTTCTTCCTACATATTCCTATCAACTCCATGTGTTTGAAGACGCCAGCGACATGGGAATAGGTATAGTAGCATATCTGCGAGTCGAAACTCCGGATGGAATCAAAGTCGCCTTGGTTACCTCTAAGGCATTGATTAACAACAAGTTAAAGGTTCCTCGAGCGGAGTTAAAGGCAGCTTTATACGCTACAGCCATCGGCCGGAACGTAACAGAACAAATCGACTATCCACTGGAGAAAACTGTTTATTGGACCGACGCTTTACTCGTGTTGGAGTATATAACCAATGAAGTCTGTCAGTTCAGCGTTTTTGTTACTAACAGGGTAGCTATTATTCTTAGTCGCACAAAGATAGATCAATGGAGACATTGCCCTGGTACGATTAATCCAGCCAATATCGCCTCCAGGGGAGCAACTCCACAGGAACTGATAGATACTCCAGACTGGTTGGGTCGACCCGACTTCCTGAGTAAGGAAGAGGATGAATGGCCTCCTCACCTTACTACAGCGGAGATTAGACAAGCCAAGGGAGCGGAGAAAGTCAAACCTAAAACCCGGGCGAGTAAATCGAAGTTATTTAAACCGACGATCGATCTATCTGTATTACATACTTCCGGAAACGATGCTTCGGATCCACAATCCCTCGCCACAAATAAGTCTGTTGTGGAAATTAGAGATAGAGATTGGAAATCTGGAACACCAGACGTCTCGCAAGGAATTTCACCCCTGCTGCAGAGAGCAATGCATCACTACAGTTCCTGGAATCGGCTCTGTAAAGCCGTCACATATTTAAGGTGATGTTTTCATCATCACTACTCCAGGACGAAGACCATTAGTGATACCGCTCCATTGACATCTGCGCAAGTTCATGTTATTAAAAATTTACCCAAATATAAGACATCCGACCAGTTTCTAAAGGAGAAAATCAGTTACCAGGAGCATGAAGAAACCAATAAGCAGATACTGAGACTCCTGCAATGCTATGAGGATTCCGATAAGTATTTCCTGTTGTTGAGAAATCTGCAGATGCGCTTAAGGGATCGCTTCTCTAGCACAATGATAGATGGGTTAATACGTGTTGGAGGAAGACTCACCAATGCGCCATTATCCTTTGACACTAAATTCCCCATACTCATTAGAAATCTTGAAGTACAAATAAAGATGATTGTAGATGTTCACAGCAAACAGCATGCTGGTAGAGAACGAGTTCTTAGCGAAATCCGAACTCGCTATTATTTTTATAAACCCCGTAGAGCTCTGAACCAAGTTCTTAGGAACTGCATACCCTGTAGGAAAGCATTCAGTAGGCCTTTAACACAGCGAGAGGCAGAATTACCTAGGGAACGAGTAAGCTTCTATGAACCACCTTTTACTAATACTGGTGTAGATTTATTTGACCCTATTGAAGTATATCGTGCTAGGACTATAGTCAAGAGATGGTGTGTCATCTTCGTATGCATGACTTGTAGAGCCATCCATCTCGATATGGTGAACGATCTATCTACCAACAGCTTCGTCTTAAGTTTACGCCGACAGATCGCTCGCTTCGGGACTAGTAATACCATGAGATCGGATAAGGGAACGAACTTCATTGGTGCCAACAACGAAATCCAGGCTTACGTGAAGGACTGGAACCAAAGACAGGTGGACGATCAGCTAAGGATAACAGCGTCTAGCTGGACCTTCAACGCCGCCGACGCCCCTTGGTGGGGAGGAAGTTGGGAGAGATTAATTAGAAGTGTCAAGACCGCATTTCACTTTATAGTGCCATGCCGCGCGTATCTCACCGACGAACTTTTGCGGACGTTAATGGAGGAAATAGCTGCCTATCTCAACGAAAGACCGCTTATGCCAGTCTCATCGAGTCCCGATTCCCTGGAAGCGCTAACACCCGCGCACTTCCTACTGAAGAAACCTGTAGCCATGCTCCCACGATCGGAGATTGACGATGGAGACGAATACTGCCGTCGAACTTGGCAACTTATGCAGTTGCTATCCCGTCGTTTCGCTGACCATTTCGAGAAACATTATCTGCCCACGCTACAACTTCGAACTAAGTGGTTTGCGCAGCAAGAAAACGTCAGCGCCGGAGATATGGTGCTTATTGTAGATTCAGACCTTCCACGTAAACGGTGGCAGACAGGTCGTATCATCGAGACTCACATCTCGGATGATGGTTTAGTGCGCTCGGTAGAACTCGTCGTCATGCGGCGTAACTTCAAGAAGCCAGGCATAATCTTTGAGACGCAACAGCTCAACCGCCCAGTGGGTCGTTTATGTTTACTGGAAAGAGACAGAGAACTCTCCGGAAACTATGGAAGACAAGACACTCTTCCCACGACCACCTCCCTAATTCCTCAAACATCTAGGGACTCCCCAACGTGATACGTCTGGAGTGGGTGCATGACTATATTATTCTATCTATTTTTATTATATTTTATATGCGAACGTTATTATGTACTTTATTATAATCGTTTTATTTAATTTTATTTAGTAGAATGTTATTTTAGATTATTTAGTAGGTTAGTGCAATATATTAGTGTTTATTACATAATTACACATAATATATTTAATATGACGGCGAGAAATAATTCTTTCTTTTTCCTTACTGTCCGTATTATATTATAAATACGAGACTACATGTAAGATGACATGTCAGTACTTATTAAAGTAAAATAAAGCTCCTACTATATTTAAGTATTATTGGTAGGCAGAGTATTAGGAATGCAAAGTTCAGATCCTCGTGTCTCGGCTAAACCAAGCTCTGGGTAGACCTTGGAAACGACTTGCCTCTTCACACTGACATTGCTTCGTGCGATATTGCTCTTCTACTTTATATTAAATAATACATATAGTAGCGTGATGTCCCTATAACAGTAGCGTAAAACGCAAATAAATCTGTTAAACCTTTTGACCATCTGTAATTTTAGTCGATTAAGATATCGTGGCACCTACCGATATACTTGAAAGACAAATTCTAGAATCAGTGGTTAACGTCCCCAGACAAGTTCTGGAATAAATCGGTGCCTATCTTAAATATTAATTTAATATTTATTAAAATCTGTAAAATACAGATCCTTTAAAATTTCTAGTCAATTAAGATATCGCAGCACTTACCGATACTCTTAAAAGACATTTTATAGAATTAAGGATCCTAGGTCCCCAGACATGCTCTGGAATAAAATTGTGTCAATTTTACCATCAAATAATAAAATTCACGGGAATAAATTTAAATTCATATATTGGATGAATTTCATAAATTGTCATTTTGTGCAATTTATAACATTCCCAAAATTCCATTAATTAATAGATCATGGGAGCGGAGATTCATCCTATTGAGTGTATTAGAGTGCGAGAATCTCCGACATATAGTCAATAGCCGATAAAATTAATAAAATCATGTATAAAGAGGATATTGACAATTATTAAAGAATTACTATTAAATAGCATTCCAGATCTGTATGCATGAGAATTACCCTAATTCTACCGCTAGCTTTCCATAATGTCACCATAGCAACACCCACGCTAGAATTAGAAGCAAGTTAAAAGAACAATAGAAAGCTTGTCCCATTGCATAGCATAGAGAATACATAGCACACTGTTAGTATCCAAGGATACACAGTAATAACGTGACATTCTGGAAGGCACTGACTAACGGACAAATGGCCTGTATGTGTACAATTGGTGACAGTTGTGTTGGAATTTGTGCGTTTATAGGTGAATGTTACTGCTAAAGTATGTTTACAGTAGCTAGTCGCAATTGTAAAAGTAGCCCAACTCTCCTATAGAAAGAACCTAAAGTGGATCCAAGCCTTTGGGACGGACAGTGGAGTGACTTGTGCCGGTTATCGTTGTCGTGCTGTTGCTACATGTTGGCGTAAACACCGCGACGACGGTACATCGGCGCTGAGAATCCCACTGTCCGGGGGCAACGAGAGGTAGGCAGCGACGCCCGCTAGCCTAAACATAAACTCATTTCGATATTAATAAACTCAGATAGCAGATATGACGGAGTTGATAGAAGATGATCTTGGTATCAGGGAGCGATATACTCTACCTTTACAAGCATTTGTGGATAGCTTGATACGCGGTGAAGCCGATCCAACCATTACGGAGGACGATGGTCGTTATATCGAACCGCCGATGTCCCAAGAGCAACTTACGCGTGAATTGGACTATCGAAAATTCACCGCTCGCTATACGCATCGTAATGGTACGTATATGGACTTCCTAACTACCGGCCATCCTATCGATTTACATGATACGGACGATGTAGACACCGAAAGGGAAATGGTTCTATTTAAATATCATACCCAGCGGAGTCGTAACGATAAACCGAGAATAGATCACGAAAATTCTATTCGTAACAGACTGGAAAGAGAAAACGTTGAAGAACCGGATAAACGCATCGACTTCAACGACTACCTAGAATATTTGAGAGAAACCTATCTCAACATCGCCAGTCAGCAGAACCTAGAGACTCGATATCCTCAAGGTATACATCATAACCCTATTGTAGAACTCAAACGGCTCTATTTCACTATGATGTATCTTACCGCCGATCGTCCACTACCTGTTATCCCGGATAGTTTTGAACAAATGGAAGAATATTGCAAAACTGGAGAACGATCACCCGCGTTCCCTCTACAGGACGTACGTCTTTGGTATTATTGTGACGAATGCCCTAGACCCAACCAACAAACTGAAAGACATAAACATCCGCGGAGACGTTGCGCTAAACACAGCTTTACGCGTTATACTTACGGGAGTTTCGAGCGAAACCTGTTCGACGTATCACCTACGATCGCTCGTCTTAAACGATCACTGAATAAACCCATGATCAGAGTTCCGGAATACTCGGTCAGGCCTCCTCATTCCCTAGTGAGACCTCAAACTCTTGATCCTAACAGTATCACTGATCCTCCCGATCTATATTCACTGTTCAAAGATTTAGTGCTACCCGAACAATTAATCGGTGGTGCTCCGGTAGTGGGTTCGTTAGACATTCGCCCATCCTACTTAGCCGGATTGGAACATGGGCATCTAATATCGCCATTTGATCCTTACAATCGTCCAGGATTAAACCCGATGCAACCCGCCACGGAAGTCGAGGAGAGCGTTATAAGAAACGCTTTAGACGCTATTCGACAGAAGATCGGAAAGGGAATACAAGATTGTTTAGAGAAACGTAAATTACAACAACAAGTCCAATCGGTGAAGGAGTTAGCCTTGCCACAGTTCGATAGAGAAATCCAAAACCTCGAGGAGGACATCGAGCTTGGACGCACGTATTCTCTACAAGAGTTTCTAGATGAACGCTTACAGAGACAAGCGGAAGAAAATCTACTCGAGGAGAAACACACGAAAATGGACGAGAGAGAAGAAGCCGCTTTAGCCCAACCCAAAGCTCAAATCCTTATGACAGATCTCTACTCTAAAACCGTCCGTCATCCCTCGATGGTTCCACATTTCGGAGACAAACTCTTTGCGACGATACAACCCCAACCGGTTGATATCAGTACAGGATCGCAAAATCTTATCGCTGACGCCCCTATGTTACAGCGTCCGCCGATCGAGGCCGCTCGTGTTGACGGTATACTCGTTGAACCTCCGGACAATCGAGCGGATCTTGTCCGTCGTATGGTACACGATGTCAACATACGTGCTAGACCTTTACAGAACTCGTTTTATGGGATTAAAGACCACCCTTATTACGTTAATCTGACTCAGTATTATATGGTAAAACCAGAAGACCCGACGCATAATTTAAAGTTTCTACCACTAATAAATCCTCTAGATGTTGTCGAACTCGAACAATTGCAGAAACATCTGGATCAGTTAGTAAAGTTAAACTCATTCAGAAAACCATATAACATTTCTCGAATCGAGAAGGATATAGAACCTCCTTATAATCTCGATGGATTTATTAAAACTCGATTAGTCCATTGGAATCTATATGTATTATTTGAAGAAGAGAAAATACAAAGATATGGAAATGTGGAGACGTATACCACTCGGCACATGAAGTATAGTGATCTCCCTGATGCTAACCAATGCGCCACCTTGTGGCATCCAGTAGGGATGACCCTAGAGAACGCCACCAAAGAGTGGAATGAAACTCTTAATGTCATTGAGATGTATGGAGTTGTCACCTACGATAATGAAGGTAGCGTTCCGGTCGGAGAACTAGGAACTACGCGCATGATCCACATGCGCGGATTAGCTGGTTCTACCCACGTGTTTACTCGAGCGTGTTCCGACGTGATTGATTATTCCTTTGAAACTCTCACCGAAACGCAAAAGAATCTCTGACATGGACAATTCGAACTCACGCAGCGTTACGTCATTGACACCGAACGCAAACCGGCCATGGGTATCGATGGATCGATGTTACCCCAGCCCGTACTCGAGATGTTGTTCAACGAAAGAATCCTTAAAATCGGCTCAGCTGTTTATGGAGATCTCCAAAGCGACTTTCGGAATATGGAAAATATCCCATATCCTTTCGTGGATACGCAGCTGATTGCTCCCTGGGCAGAAGGTCGAGGTTTCTTCCGCACCATGTATGCTAATACGTCCAGCAACATTACAAAGGTGCAACGAACTTCCATCGGACATCTTGCCTTTCAGGAATATGGATGGAATTTCAAAGTCGGAAATCCCATCAACTATCAAGAAGTATACGGAGACCATTATTCTCGATTATACTTTGACGGACCATTGACCGCACCTGGCGCCGTGTATAGCTTCATGAGTGTTCCACTCCGTCCCTCCTTAGCTATCTACACGATCTTTGAAAACACCGCACTTTCCGGTTGGCTAGCCGATGTGTGCAGTCGTACTATACGCGCCCATCCATTAATACTTGGGACCAAACTCGCTAAGCTAGATGAACATAATAAATTCATCCGCTTCGAATGTTTCCGGCGATTTTTAACCCCGTTCCGCAACGTGGATAGCCAATTTAAAGACCGCGCTTTGACAAAGCTCAGCCTAAGAAACTCAGCTGCAGAGAAGTTAGATAGCACTGGATTTGCCATTTTCAAAGAGATTTGTATATCGAACTTGCACTCCTCTGTTATACAAAGACCTCGAATCCCCACAGGTTATTCTGTTGTGGAAATTCAGACAATAGGTCCACTTGAAGAGACAGACACGCCCACCTCAGTTATGCACTGGGAAGACGAACCAATATGCCTAGAATCTGAGGAGATTCAGCCTATCGCGCCCCGGAACAGCGACAACGATTACATCCTAGAATGGTATCAAGGTCCACAGTGTCTCACTGCGTACGATTATCGCCATGCCAACTATGTTTCTCGGCAACGTTGTCGGTTGTGCGCATCGAGAGACCATGTTACGCCCATGGACACAAACGTCCGCTGTTCCTATTTCCAAGAACAACCGGCGATGGAAATTTATTGCGCATATTGCAGACTCAATAACTTGCATATTTTTGCGGTTTGCCCTCAATTTATGACTCAATGTCACCATTGTCAACTAAAGGGACACGCCAGTTTCGATTGCCCTTTTAATCACGATTTGGAAAGCGTAGATGAAATGATCACACTACGTTACATCAGAGCTTGGGAAGCGAACGCTGATTTACATTGTGATTCGCGCCATCGCTATTATCCTGGACGCGCTTACGAAGGAGTTTATGCGTTCCATCCTTATCTATTCGCTTCTGTCGAACAGAAATCACGCATATCGAGTTACGAACTACTGAAGCGCGTCGGAGAATGTATTTCAACCAAATTCGTACGCAAATTTCTCAGGAGTGTTAATCCTAGCGACCTTCATTCCTATAACTTAATCAATTATATCCGTCAAGATCCGGATTATTTGTTAACTCACACCCCGAGTTACAGGAAGTATATCGACGGCCTTACGAATACCGAGCCCGCGAACGCGAGTTGGAAAGAACCATTAAACCCAGGAAGTTTCTGACTGCCTATGGTCCACCCACGGCTCTCGTTCAGACCACTCGTAAAGGAGCGGCCGTCCTAAAACGCGCTCTAAAGGCCGTTAGACCCCTCTCCCCCGACGTTGATGTCAACCAACCCGGCACTTCGACCGGCGGATACACCGACCATAATCCTACACCCTCTGATGCAATCATATTGCACCCTTCACCCCGGAGTTATAGCCCTCCTTGTAAAGTGGCTCGCCCCAAAGAGAAAAAGACTCTGGCCAGCTTTAAAAAACTGCGTAAACGCCGTCCGCGCAAGAAAGACTAACTGTTTAGAGTATTTACGTATATTAGAAACTGTGATTTTTGTATATTTATAGACTTGAATCCCATTTTCTGGGAGCGGTGTAAAAGCTTTTGCGGATATAATCAGTCCCCTTGCCCGCAAAGTACCGTGTGGGTGTTTTAACGGACATAAAAGTTGTTTTTCTATATGTGTGCTTTGGAGGACATGGCAAGATACAAAACCCGCAATGCGTCAAATCCTCTAGCACAGTGTAGCCTTGATGATTCAGATTACGACATCTAACAGCTGGTTGCTGGCATGGAAACGGCCGTTGGACACATGGTTCTTTGTTCAGCTTAACAGCCAATCAGAGCGATTTTTACTTCAGATGTGGAGATATTCTACAGATCGTACTAGGCGTGTTCAGTCTTAGAGTTATAGTTTTGTTGTTTCTTTCTAGGCCAAGAACACCGGCTCTGGAGTCAATTTGTTTCAGACTTTAGAAGAAACATTAGTAGGCTTAGATTATAGAACGTATAACTGTTATCAACCCAACCCAGTGCAACCCATCAACACAGCGGTACAGTCTTACAGTACCAATCATATCATATCTTAACCTACCGTCTTAATGCTTTTTACTGTTGTCATTATTTGTATCAGTTGGTTGAATATTATTACTTGGAGAACATCGATAAATAACCCAAATTTCCCAATTTTCTTGATACACTACAGGTTAGAGAGACAGGTTACATATAGCGATTGCGACTTATATTATCGTGGTTTGTAGTGAATTTAATGCTATTTGATAGGCACTACATGAGTCAATTGCTGTTCTCTTTATGTATGATAAAATTCATTGACGGTCGGCAGATTAGTGTGCAGTATTGTGCGGTACCGGTAGTGTGCATGATTGTGGCTGATAACTAAGCATTTCCTAAAGAATGCACCTCATACGTGAATCATAAGCCTTACCTTCTTACCGTTGTGTTTAGTATAAGTCATATCTCTGTTTACCTAGATAGAGCGCCACGTCCTAAAGGAACTGTTAATATTTCCCAAAAGTGAATAATATTCGTCAGAAATTATTTATTAACGATCAATCGAATAATACAGTAAGCTTACACTGCAATAAAATCTAAGCCCTCCGAATCCAGTCTCCCGGGTATATCCAGCGGGTGAATGGACGCGCACTAGGCTGGCTTCGGCTAATGTTGTGTTTATTGGTATTAAATACTTGTCATATGTTAAAGTCTATTTATAAACCAAAAGACATATAAATTTTGGCAGGTTAAACTGCTAAAGGTCTTCAAAAGCGCGTACAATGGAGGACCCCAATTCAGTTCAGGTGAATTTGGAAAGTTCTGCACAGAAAATGGAGTAGAACATGAAACTTCATCAGCAGGATATCCTCAGTCCAACGGTCATGCTGAGGCTGGTGTTAAAGCAATGAAGACATTAATTAAAAAACATTGGAAAAATGGGTGTCTTGATAAAGTATCCTTTGAACCCGCTCTATTAGAATGGAGAAACACACCAAGAGAAGATGGGTTGTCCCCTGCACAATGGCTGTTTGGCAGGCTTCAACGAACTAATCTTCCAGCACACCAGTCTGCATATAATTCGATACACCCGATGGAGATAGATAATGCACTCACCAAGCGAGATTATGTTTTCAATAGACATAAACAATTATATGACTCGAGATCACACCCATTGCGAAAGTTAGCTATAGGAGATCCTGTTCGTATTCGGGACAAAATCCATAAAGATTGGAAGAGTACAGGAATTGTCATATTCATTCGTGGAAATGGACGTTCATATATAGTGAAGAAGGATAATAATGGTAGAACATACCTTCGCAATCGTCGATTTTTACGCCCTCTCACCAGTGATTCGAATGTGACAACTGATGATGATTAATCTAAATGGAGGCTCAAATGAAACAAACAGTGGTGTTAGATTAACTCAAGTACTATAATACAAACTAACTGGTATATTATAATACTCGGTGGAGGGAGAGTTGTGATATACATAAATTACATTATTACCGTATTGGCGGGAATTTCAAATAGCGTACTACTGTATTATTATACCGGTGTAGTACAAGTTGGGCCCTAGGCTAATAGGGAACTTACTATGATATTTTAAACTATAAACCATCGAATAATAATTAATATTAAGTATTTTAATATGTTATTATATTTTGTGATCTGATCGGGAGCCAGATATCACAATAACCGGTTAATAAAGTGGTGCAATTTAGACAAGTGTCAAGCAGGCGGATTGCCCGGACGTGGTTGCATAGAACAAATAATGACAATACGCCTGTTAGTTGATCTTGCCAAATTTAAAAAAATTAAACTATATCTTTTATTTGTCGATTTCAGCAAGGCGTATGACCGTGTACCTAGACAAGCCATGTTGGATTATTTAATATTACTAGGATGCGGTAGAACGATGCTCCTGGCAATCAAATCTGTATACAAATGTACTCGCGTTATTTTAAAATCAGCTTTAATCTCTATATTTATCGGCGTACGTCAAGGCGCCCCATCAAGCAGTATATTATTTTGTATATATCTAGAACGCCTAGTTAGGATGGTTAAAAGTGCAGTTAAGACAGACGGTTTTATTGGTGCAATACGCATATTATTACTAATGGATGATACAGTATTACTAGCAGAATCAAGGGGTACTAGGATCGGCATGCTGCATTGCAGCTGCATTTTTAAGAATGCTGTGCCGGCTTGTCAACAAAATTGCACCGCCACAACTCCCTATCACCCATGACATTTGCTAGATCATCCGCATCTTTAAGGCCAGTATCCTTTAAGATGCGTCTCAAGAAAGTCATGGGCTGTCCACCATCCTTATTCACTCCATGAGGCTGCCAAAGTACAAGATTATGCACTGGCTGGTCCTCACGGCGAAAGCAATGTCCTGCAAAGCGGAGGCGATTTTGTTCTAGTGTCAAGCTTGGGGGAACCAATGAGACACCTCCAATGTTATATAGTGTCTGGTTGGAGATGTGTGCATTGTACTTGACACCATGAACCCGGCGTAGCATTCTTGTGAATGTGCCATCCAGAGATTTGGTGTCCTCAGCAGTTAGAGCCCAGCATGGACTCCCGTAGAGGAGTACTGGAACTACTGCTGCTCTAAATAATCGGACCTTAAGTTTCCGATTAATTCTCGGTGACTTCCAAATCCTGGAAAGCCTATTCAAGGCTGCCCATGCCTTTCCCTTACGTATTCGAAGGTCCTCACCTGACTTCCGGATCCATGATCCCAGGTAACAGAAGTCGTCCACATGCTCAAGCATACCATCCTTTGAGCTTATGCTCGCTCATCCGATCAGAGACTTGCTGAGGACTTTCAAAGTTAACTGTGAGAATTTTGGTCTTTCTGGGGTTAATAAAAAGACCAACACTAGAAGCAGCATGTTCTAATGAGCTGAGGAGCCGTTGGGCTCCCTCTAATGATTCTGAGAGTACTCCTAAGTCATCAGCAAAGTCTAGATCAGTTAGGTACTTGGCAGGATTTCCTCGACTTCTGGAGCCAGTAGGTGGAGTTATCATCACCCCATCATCATTATAATGATCTAAGGACATGCGTAGAACATAGTCAACCACAATAATGAACAAGAATGGTGCAAGTGTGTCTCCTTGGAGGACGCCCCATAACACTTCAAGTGGTTCTGTGTCACCGTCAACAGTAGACACAAATGATGTCGAACCATCGTATACTGATCTGATCAAGGGGTAGCCTTCAGAAAAAAAGTAGATAAGTTAGTTGAATTTTGGAATATATCCGGAATGCAAATTAATAAGAAAAAGACGAAATTTTTGGTTATAAATGGTAATTCTGCTGACCGAACCTATAATATCTAACGGTATGGTGATAAATTATTGTGCTTATTATAATTATTTGGGGTCAATTTTCACAGATGACGGAACAATTAAATCTTATATATTTATACTTATATCTTATGTATGTTTAAAGTTTTAGAACCAAAACTGGAAGAAACCGCTAATAAATACGGTATATTTTGTGCAGTTAACCAGACCATGCCGTTTGCTTTTAAAAGGCAAGTCCTAGAATCGGCCGTGTTATCCTCTTTACTGTACGCTTCAGAGTCCTGGTGACTAACGACTTTAAAATTATCGAGAAATTTTAATTTTACGTACGTATGGTAAAGACATTAGCAGGTGTTAGATATCAAACTCCTGCCGACATCTGTCTGATCGAATTAGGGCTACCAACCATTCTAGAACGTATAATTAAATGTAGGAAGCAATTTTACATGAAAATACTTCATAGCGATCCCGATACACCGATTAATCAGGCGTTCCAACTTTGCAAATCGGCAAATAGCCCGGGTTATAATTTGTTGTACAAAGCCTCGTTCAATTTATTCACTACCAGTATAATAAAATCCCGTGTTATAAACAAACCAGAATCCGTTACAAAGTTTTTTACATACCGTTCTGTTTTAAACAGCGACTTGTCTGTACGCCCGATATACAAATCTGCCAAACCGTATATTCCGGATTATCACCGCGCTGCTTTTACCCGAGTCAGATTAATGAGTCATAGACTGCGTATAGAAACCGGCCGGTGGTCCAGGATACCACGATTGGACAGAACTTGTAGTATATAAGTGTAGTGGCACGTCATTTTTGGAGCACCAAAATTAGGACGTGGTACTTTAAAATTCCAAAATTACTTTATTCGGAAAATGTACTAAAGTTTTGATTTCGAAGCATTTTTATTGGATTTCTGGAGCACTGAATCGATTGAAAGTAATATAGAAGCCTGAAGACTTAGTGGTTCGCCATTTTTGGTACACCAAAATTTTTCATTTGATTTTTCAAAATTTGAAGTGCCACGCCCTAATTTTGGTACATCAAAAATGGCTAACCTTTAAGTCTTCAGGCTTCTATATTACTTTCAATCGATTCAGCGGTCTAGAAAACCTATATAAATGCGTTAAAATTTCAATTTTGGTTTATTTTCCGAATCTCGTATTTTACAAAATTTGAAGTGCCACGCCCTAATTTTGGTGCACCAAAAATGGCGAACCACTAAGTCTTCAGGCCTCTATATTACTTTCAATCGATTCAGCGGCCCGGAAAACTTATAAAGATGCGTTGAAATAAAAAATTAGGGGCATTTTCTGAATATATAATTTTTCAAAATTTGAAGTGCCACGCCCACTTCTTAGGTGCACGAACAATAGCATCCACTTCAATTTTTGGAAATGGAATATAATCACATTCGATTCAGCGTCTTGAAAAACCTACTAAATCTAGCCAACACTGCCACACTATTAGTTTTTAGAAAACGAAAATTTTTGTAATTTTGTCCTGGGACTGCTTTTATTTTTCATCAAAATTATGATTCCCTGCTTATGAAATTTTGACTTTTTAAGATTTGGTAGTGTTCATCTTCATCTATGGTTGTTTCACCAACAGTCCAAATTTTTAGAATTTCATTGGACGATTACAAAAATATAGTGGGTGGGCCGAATTGCCCCCCCCCCCCCCCCCCCCAGTGGTGCTAATGGTCAAAACACCCCAGTGCTAATAGGGTTAAGGTCCGATTATTTAGAGCAGCAGTAGTTCCAGTACTCCTCTACGGGAGTCCATGCTGGGCTCTAACTGCTGAGGACACCAAATCTCTGGATGGCACATTCACAAGAATGCTACGCCGGGTTCATTGTGTCAAGTACAATGCACACATTTCCAACCAGACACTTTATAACATTGGAGGTGTCTCATTGGTACCCCCAAGCTTGACACCACGATTGGACAGAACTTGTATCTGTGACAACACCTCTGTACAAGATGAGTTGCACGTTTTATGTGTGTGCCCACTCTCCAAAGATTTACGTGTAAAATACCAGACTCTCGATTTTGCCGGGCGCTTGAATACTCTTTTTAAAGGTGACTCTCACATCATTTTCATTTCAACTATCTGTGCATATATTTACGATGTACTAGAATTGTTTAAATGATTTTGATATTTTTTTGATTATTAATATTTTGATTTTTTACGTTTTCCTGTAACATACTGGATATTGAATTTGTGATATTTAATTTGTGACATAATTCGAAATAATTTGAAATATACAGCTCTCCAGGCGCTACCTAACTAAAAACTACCAAAGATATCAATTAAACTGTTGAATTTAAGTTAAGCAGTTGTGAAGTAGTAGTAACTTAGTAGCACAAGGACTATGTATGGGTTTATAATCTCTGCTAACTTTTTGAAGAGGCCAATGTGGTCGATTTCGTCAAATGCCGATTCTATATCTAACTGGCACAGGTAAAGAGGAGACCCATTCTTCTTATAATGTTCCATACATTCCAGGATTAAGCTGATGGCAAGATCTGTACCTATTCCCTCTTTGAAGCCTAGCTGGTGAGTATGAGTAAGAGCCCCCTGGTCCTTGAAATGTAATTGAAGGATGCAACCTTCAAATATTTTAGCCAGTGAACAAACTGTGGCTATCGGTCTGTATGAGATTCCTTTGAGGCGACTCTTACTTTTGCCCTTGTATAGGTGGGTAACGACTGTATCACCAAAGCATTTAGGAACTGCACCAAGGCGGATACTGGCATTGAATATAAGGGAAATTGCAGTGCAGGTTGTCCCAGGGTTCGTGTGAAGGAAATGTTCGACAGTTATGGATTTGAAATCAGGGGACTTACCTTTGTTTAATTGTGCTATGACTTTGCGTATTGTGACTGGCGAAATGTTTGAGGATTCTGTGCCTTTGTACCGTAGCAGAAGTGACTCTCTTAGGATATTTATATCATCACACTCTTTTGTGTTGGCCTTGTCTGAAATTTTGTCACGGATTAGGAGTTCTGCGGTTGCAGAACTCTTGCAGGTTGGATTATCGCTCCTCCTGGTCGAGCTGATCAAATAAAGACTTCAATTCGGGATAATTACCTCGAAAGACGCCTCTCCATTCCCCGTGCTATGGGACTCCCGGACTCAGGACCACCCGGATTTCATCTTGCTCAGTCAACATTGTGTAATCGTAATGAAACCCGAGGATCCCGCCTGCAGCATGGATTTTCTACCTCTGATTAATCCCCTCGACACTACCGAGATCGAGCCCCTGCAGAAGCATCTCGACCATATAATAAATTCAAATACATTTCGACTCGACCCAAAGGGACGACGAAACATCCCTTCTGAAATATATCAGATTATTCCGCAGTTTTACATCGGATTGCGCGATTACGTTATGTAAAGTTGTTGCGCCATTCTGTTCCCACATCAATCGTGGTTAGCAAACCTCAACCGGGAATATCTACAGGTGGACTAACCGTACGAACTGTCGCACCCCTCCCTTTCTGACTCATTGGAATTTCATCCTTCCACCGCTGAGGGGCTACGAGTGCAAGGTTCTCCGCCTATGGTACCTGCTGGTATTTTATTATTTGAGGAGATATTTAATATTAGTTTTACGGCACATAGGCATTTTAGGGGCACCCACTTTTGACCCAGTATTGCACACCACACATCAATTCCCCTAACAGGGTAATAACTAGTGTTTAAATTGCCGGCTTCTGCACGTTCATTATTTGTCTTTGTAAAAGCAATACATTGGCTGGACTGTAGGACTATAATTTCTAGAATACAAATATAGTGCTAACAACAACCAATAATAGTATAATGACAGCAACTGTATCTGCATGACAACTAAATATGGTGTATATTATATTATATGCAATATTGCAAAATGAATGCAATATTATTCCTTTCCTACGAGATTGATACAGGAATTATCAGAATTTCGAAGTAATGAAAGAAAGTGGAGTGCTGCACTAACAGACCCAAATGTCGTTAGGCGTTGTTATAGGTTTCGTCGTATTTTGCAACACTAATTTTTTTCATTTTATTTACAGCTGATTTCTAGTAAAAATCAACTATTGTGCTAACAACTGAACTATTGTGTAATAAATTATATGACAAGGTGAAATCTATATTGGAAATCTATTAAATGTCTATTACTTATCTGGCGTGGTAATATTGAGCTAACGCATACATTTCAGTGCGTAATAATTTATCTGAAAAAGTTTCATGAAATTTGCATGCGTATTATTTCCAGTGAGCAGTTATTATTTTTAATAAAAATATATACACTATACTCTAGAACATTTTGTTTATCTATGAATAGCTACATACTAGAATTGTTATATAGGCATCGCGTTGTTGCCCAGCTACCTGTAATATAAATATAATGTTCCAGAATTACGTTTATTTATTCAAGAATAACACAACCTCGGTCAGAGAATAAAAAAGCCTCGCGCATGCAAATACATGCAACTTTCGAACGCCAATTTCTTAGCTATTCTTTCACGAAATTCAGAATAATTATATTAAATATATGGAATTCTCCCTGAAATGTCATATTTGCATCGGTACCAATGATCTGCTATAATTATGAAGAATAACGGCAGAGTAAGTGGCGAAATATCACCGGAGACACTTTTCCCCACTAAGGAGGAGGGAGGTGAATATTCTATCTGTTTCAAATTTCCTGCAATCTCATTAAGATTTGTAGAAAAATTGGGGGGGGGGGGGGGGGGGAGTGACCCGAATTACAACAATGTTACAGGATATGAAACATGTTTTACCTGTTAAAAAATGCAAATTGTATAATAAACATAACAACAAATCCTAAATTAATTTTTTCATTTAAGACATAAATTTAAAAGTTCATTGTTCGTTACCATTTTTGATTGCTCTAATCTTACGGTACTTTATTATAGTCATTCTATTGTTCACAGTGAATTTTATTTTCTTCCATTCAATATCTTTCACTATTTCATCGCATCGGATCACACTCTTTATCATTGCCTTACCAGGACACTGACCTTTTACTATATTACTATGAAATAGGTCCGCTATTCGGTCTTTCTCTCTCTTTGATAATGGCTGCTTTTGCTTTTTCTCTTTGGTGGTCCTCCTAAATTCTCTTAGATTCTCGTAAATTTTCTTAATGTCTAAGAATACGCACGGGTTAAGAATACACGCGGGCTAAGAATTCCCACTGGCTAAGGATACATGCGGGCTAAGAATACACGCGGGCTAAGAATACACACGGGCTAAGAACACCCTTGGGCTAAGAATACACGCGGGCTAAGAACACCCACGGGCTAAGAATACCCACGGGCAAAGAATTCCTGAGACCCGGTGAACTCATGGAATCAATACACCTAACATAAAATTATTGGAATTGATACACCTAACAGTAATCTAATGGAAACAATACACCTGACAGTAATCTTATGCAAACAACACACCTAACAGTAAACGGGTGGAAGCGATACACCTAACAGTAAACGGGTGGAAGCGATACACCTAACAGTAAACGGGTGGAAGCGATACACCTAAGAGTAAACGGGTGGAAGCGAAACACCTAACAGTAAACGGGTGGAAGCGATACACCTAACAGTAAACGGGTGGAAGCGATACACCTAACACTAAACGGGTGGAAGCGATACCTATGTATATTTACTATATATTCCCATTGCAGCTGCATGGGGGCGCAAGGTAAAAAAACACACTGAAAATTTATCTGGCAAATTAAATTCACCTAACATAGCTTGAAATTTAGCGAGATGATTTTTTTCGTAATTTGAGACAACTGTTAGCAGAAAGTGTTAGCACAATTGCGAAGTTAGCACAATGATTGTGGGAATCTGGCGAAATGTTAGGTGTATTACGCGTTTGCACGCGCACGAGTCTTGAGATCCACTAGCTACCATAGGCATATCAGTAGGGAGTATTTTATTATTTGAGGAGATATTTAATATTAGTTTTACGTCACAGAGGCATTTTAGGGGCACCCACTTTTGACTGCTTGTCTGTCGGCAGTATTGTTACGCTAGTTTGTTGACCCACTAGCTCGTATATAAACCATATAAATCACACCGCGGCAAGTTTACGGTATTTAGGTCCTTAGCGATAGTTAGGATTCGCTGCGCGAGGATTGTTTCCTCGTGAGTTTGGTCTGTTACCATAGACTGTACATCTGCCTCACCGGTTAGAGGACGGGTATCCTGTTTTGTCCTGTTAGCCCCGGGCATTTGATTCGCCCACGTATTAGAATAGACATCAGTCTCCGTTCCTTCGCCAGTAGTAGTTTGTGTACTTAGTATCTGTTTATTTAGACACCCTGGACTGGGATTTGTTGTCAGATACTGTACGAGCCCGTATACACTGCTGGATTCTACAGTAAGGTACTTTGTTACTAGGATCCGGTAGGCGGTATACTACTGGACTTATCAGGGACCAACGCCTTGGGAACACCCGATTTCACCATACTTTGAAATTTGGGGTGTTTGTCCTACAATTCAACACTCTATCCAAAAATTTTAGCTGGAATTTTTCATTATCGTACCATTGGTGAAACCCCTCAACTTGACAACGGTACTCTAAAATCGGCCGCACCAAGGCTTTAAATATTGATGGCATTGTATGTATCAACTACCAGTACTGGAAGTTTATTGACTTAACGCAACATGGAAAAGTAAGTTTTACTAGCCTTCTCAGCTAGTGTTTTATGCGCTATATAATAATATCCCGATGATATATATATATATATACGAAAACATATTCCAAGGTATGTACTGTATGTATAAGCGCCTACAACCTCTTAACATACAATGGTACAAAGTTAAACATACATGCCCGGAAATGAGCTGATGAAAATAAAGGTCTAATATATACGTTGACATAATGAAACATATGTAAAATGTTATAAAATATTTTCCCATTTGGGTTTATCATTAAAATAAAAGTTATAACTAATTTACTAATAATATACATAATAAACTGCCTGAATAATTAATAGGTCCATTTAATATATAATTTACAAGATATATATTTTTTATAAAACATTAACTTAACTAAATATAAAACAATCCAATTAAATCAGATCCATTCAACAGAATATTCAAATAAATATTAAAAAGTAATGAATAGGGTTAGCTCACAATACTGATGCTACAATATTTATTAGCTGAACATCTGACTTGGTTTCCTGTCACCGTTACATATCTGTGTTACATATGAATGTAAGTATAGGAACGAGCCCCCTGTGTATCCAATACAGAACCCCGAGGTTTACCTAGTCTGTAACCAATCCACTAATCGCTGTAATTAATGCTAAATATATCCTTTATAAGGATATAAATAGTTGAACTGGTGATTTTGGGTGCAGAATGGAGTGTGATTGTCCAAACAGAGTTGATAGTTTAGTAACACGGACGGACGTACAATGACATAGGGTTGTCGGGTAACTTTAGGGAAACCACAACCAGCCACAGTGGGACCGAGATAATTAGAATAGATTAGATAAACATATAACATTATAGTAGTTCTGAATGGGAACCAACTCCGTTACACTCATTGTAAACCAATGTTTTATTGGTTAAAGAACCGATTGGTTAATAATATAACCAATGGGAACCTCGAAGTAATAATTAAAACGTTTTATTAGTGGATGGTCCAGGTTTGTGTCTACCAAAGGGACGTAGCAGATACACAGGTATTACTCGAATACTCAATATGGGAATAATATTGAACAAAAACGAATTAAAATGAAAATCAATTAAGGGAAATTTATATCATTTATGTATTTATATCTGATATAAATTAATTATTTTAGATCTAATTTTAGCGAAAATTGCGAGCTCTCCCTATGCAAAATAATTAAATCATTATTATTATTTATAATATAAATAAAGTTATAAAATTCCCATAATATAAATTATTACATAAACCTATTTATAATACTGGCCCTCAACATCAATACTATTAAATATTTTCGGTTACTGAATATAATATTCTGTAAGATACGGGATTGAACTGGTGTTATTCAATCAATTGATCTGATCTTCTTTTGAATACTTAGGAGAGTTTGAGTTTAGAACATCGGAACTACTGTCTGTCTGTCTGTAGGGTTGGATTACTTTATTGGGATGTTATTTGTTAATTTGTTGATTTGTTATAATTAAGTTTATCTTCTCTGATATTCCAATATTATATATATAATAATCTGCTTCTGTTTTCTTATAATCCAAATGGCATCTTGTTTGGTTTGCGATTATTCTGTAAATATAGAAATGAAATAGGTCCATAAAATTTGCATATTATTGAAACTTTTTTTTATGTTACATTTCTTTATATAATATTTAATTTATTTCGAATATGCACCAAACAATACCCCCCACCAACAGTCAACATGAATTCATTGACCAAGTAGAAAAGGGCGGGAAATTTAAAACTATCAGTATGATAGGCCCAAGTGATATAAGGCGGGAAATTTAAAACGATTTCAACATTGAAACTATTTCAATACAACTAAATAGTACAGTAATAATTTTAAGGAACATTTCTAACATTCTAAAAGGAGAAATGTCTTCCTGACTGAAAAACAAAATTAGTTCTAGAGGCCTTCGTGACTCAATGTATCTCACCTTAATATATCGAAGATTCAACTCCTTAAATAATTCGGATTGTTGGTCTAGTTGGAATATAAGATATGTTGCCGAAATCTCAATGTTAAATAATAATCTGTCCGAGTTGAACTGAAGTTGTTGATTTAGAAGTCAAGAGTTGATACTTGTCTGGAAAATAGCAAAACGGAAATGATTTCGTATACAAATTGATTAGCTTATCTAATAATTAATTTTTAACGAATTTGTTTATTTAATTTTTCACTCACCAAAATGTAAAATAATCGTAATTTTTATCTTAAGTATTTCTCTAAGTTCTAAACATAGACATTATTTGTGAATAATGGTTCTGGGGTTGGTTTTTCAACTCAATGTAACTCACCGACGACATATCGAAGCTTGTCTTACTGGATCTTTCGGAGATTTTGAGCTAATTTCATTGAGTTGTAGATTTGGAAACCTTCTAGATAATTGTCTGAAATATAACAAAAATGAAATATTATGATTTCATAACTTTAATTAGCTCATCTAACAGCTTAGCTTAACAAACTCTGTGCAACAAATTAATAAACACTTAGTCTGTTGTTGTTATTTAATAGCAAAAACCAATACCGGTACCATTATAGAGGTAGGACAAGTAACTAAGTCATTGTATATGTTATGCCTGACTGCTATACTTACTTTAGTATTTATTTAGTAAGTGGCGACCGACTGGGTTCCTTCATTAAATTTACTAAATTGTGTTTCTTTTTGCGGCAGACTTAATCTATAAATAAATTAGGATTAATAAATGTCTAAATGGCAGTTTAACGGAAAATTAAATCATTAGCTAAACATCAGCTGGAGAAAACAAACTAACAAACGCCGAGCTCTATGGTACTATACCATCTGTATCAACCACCCTCCGTGAACGCCGAGCTCTATGGTACTATACCACCTGTATCAACCACCCTCCGTGAACGCCGAGCTCTATGGTACTATACCACCTGTATCAACCACCCTCCGTGAACGCCGAGCTCTATGGTACTATACCACCTGTACCAACCACCCTCCGTGAACGCCCGAGCTCTATGGTACTATACCACCTGTATTAACCACCCTCCGTGAACGCCGAGCTCTATGGTACTATACCATATGTATCAACCACCCTCCGTGAACGCCGAGCTCTATGGTACTATACCATATGTATCAACCACCCTCCGTGAACGCCGAGCTCTATGGTACTATACCATATGTATCAACCACCCTCCGTGAACGCCGAGCTCTATGGTACTATACCACCTGTATCAACCACCCTCCGTGAACGCCGAGCTCTATGGTACTATATCATCTGTATCAACCACCCTCCATGAACGCCGAGCTCTATGGTACTATACCACCTGTATCAACCACCCTCCGTGAACGCCGAGCTCTATGGTACTATACCACCTGTATCAACCACCCTCCGTGAACGCCGAGCTCTATGGTACTATACCACCTGTATCAACCACCCTCCGTGAACGCCGAGCTCTATGGTACTATACCACCTGTATCAACCACCCTCCGTGAACGCCGAGCTCTATGGTACTATACCACCTGTATCAACCACCCTCCGTGAACGCCGAGCTCTATGGTACTATACCACCTGTACCAACCACCCTCCGTGAACGCCGAGCTCTATGGTACTATACCACCTGTATCAACCACCCTCCACGAACGCCGAGCTCTATGGTACTATATCATCTGTATCAACCACCCTCCATGAACGCCGAGCTCTATGGTACTATACCACCTGTATCAACCACCCTCCGTGAACGCCGAGCTCCATGGTACTATACCACCTGTATCAACCACCCTCCGTGAACGCCGAGCTTTATGGTACTATACCACCTGTATCAACCACCCTCCATGAACGCCGAGCTCTATGGTACTATACCACCTGTATCAACCACACTCTGTGAACGCCGAGCACTATGGTACTATACCACCTGTATCAAGCACCCTCCGTGAACGCAGATCTCTATGGTACTATACCACCTGCCTTTACAGAAGCAGTTAAGTTAGCAGCTGCAGAAACAGTTCCTGTATACCCTCGAAACAGGAAAAGGGCCCCCTGGACTGACAACAAAATTCAGAAGTGCCGAAATGACCTTCATAAGGCGCAGAAAGAGTCCCGACTCAAACAGACTACAGCGGCCAAGAATGCAGTTAAAGCTGCATCTAGGTCCCTGAACAGGCAGTACTCTGTTAATCTACAGGAGCTAATAAACCAACAGGTTGATGCCATCAATGATGCTGACGACAGCAGGCAATCATCCCAGGCATGGAAATCGATCAATCTGCTTACTGGGCGGAAAAGCCAACCAACCACCAAGGTTAAGGCTGAATCACCAGCCGATCGCCTCAATGGTTGGAAAGCCCACTTTGAAAAGCTCCTCAATAATGACAGGGTATTGCCTGATAACTTTATAGAAGTAAAAGTGTCTGAGTCTGTACTCCCAGATATTCCCATTGGCGATATCTCCTTTGCAGAAGTGAAGGCTGCTGCAAAGAGCATTAAGACCAATCGTGCCAGTGGAGTAGATGGTGTTCCCCCTGAGGTCTTTAAAATACCTGAGTGTTTAAAGCTCATCTATCCCATCATAGTAGACATGTACCGTACAACAAGAGTCCCACAAGAAATGAAAACAAATAAGTTGGTGCCAGTTCCCAAGAAGGGCAACCTAACACTCTATGGTTCTTTTCGGGGAATCTCATTGATCTCGATTGCTGCAAAACTATACAATAGAATTCTATTAAATCGCATCAGGGATCCCATTGAGAGACTGCTACGTGGAAATCAGAATGGGTTCCGTAAAGGTCGTGGGACCATGGAGCCCATTTTGGCACTTAGAAGGATAATTGAAGAGTTATCAAAAAAGAAAGACAGGCATCTGGCTGTTATCTTTGTTGACTTCTTCAAGGCCTTTGATTCAGTCTCTCGCTCACGTATGTTCAGCATACTTTCATTATATGGGATTCCTGATGAAATTATTGCAGCAATCAGATCAGTATACGATGGTTCGACAACATTTGTGTCTACTGTTGACGGTGATACAGAACCATTTGAAGTGTTATGGGGCGTCCTCCAAGGAGACACACTTGCACCATTCTTGTTCATTATTGTGGTTGACTATGTTCTACGCATGTCCTTAGATCATCATAATGATGATGGGGTGATGATAACTCCACCTACTGGCTCCAGAAGTCGAGGAAATCCTGCCAAGTACCTAACTGATCTAGACTTTGCTGATGAATTAGGAGTACTCTCAGAATCATTAGAGGGAACCCAGCGGCTCCTCAGCTCATTAGAACATGCTGCTTCTAGTGTTGGTCTTTTTATTAACTCCAGAAAGACCAAAATTCCGACAGTTAACTTTGAAAGTCCTCAGCAAGTCTCTGATCGGATGAGCATAAGCTCAAAGGATGGTATGCTTGAGCATGTGGACGACTTCTGTTACCTGGGATCATGGATCCGGAAGTCAGGTGAGGACCTTCGAATACGTAAGGGAAAGGCATGGGCAGCCTTGAATAGGCTTTCCAGGATTTGGAAGTCACCTAGAATTAATCGGAAACTTAAGGTCCGATTATTTAGAGCAGCAGTAGTTCAGGTACTCCTCTACGGGAGTCCATGCTGGGCTCTAACTGCTGAGGACACCAAATCTCTGGATGGCACATTCACAAGAATGCTACGCCGGGTACATTGTGTCAAGTACAATGCACACATCTCCAACCAGACACTATATAACATTGGAGGTGTCTCATTGGTTCCCCCAAGCTTGACACTTGATCGCCTCCGCTTTGCAGGACATTGCTTTAGCCGTGAGGACCAGCCAGTGCATAATCTTGTACTTTGGCAGCCTCATGGAGTGAATAAGCATGGTGGACAGCCCATGACTTTCTTGAGACGCATCTTAAAGGACACTGGCCTTAAAGATGCGGATGATCTAGCAAATGTCATGGGTGATAGGGAGTTGTGGCGGTGCAATTTTGTTGACAAGCCGGCACAGCATTCTTAAAAATGCAGCTGCAATGCAGCATGCCGATCCTAGTAGTAGTAGTAGTAGTATACCACCTGTATCAAGCACCCTCCGTGAACGCAGATCTCTATGGTACTCTACCACCTGTATTAACCACACTCTGTGAACGCCGAGCTCTATGGTACTATACCACCTGTATCAAGCACCCTCCGTGAACGCCGAGCTCTATGGTACTATACCACCTGTAACAACCACCCTCCGTGAACGCCGAGCTCTATGGTACTATACCACCTGTATCAACCACCCTCCGTGAACGCCGAGATCTATGGTACTATACCACCTGTATCAACCACCCTCCGTGAACGCCGAACTCTATGGTACTATACCACCTGTATCAACCACCCTCCGTGAACGCCGAGATCTATGGTACTATACCACCTGTATCAACCACCCTCCATGAACGCCGAGCTCTATGGTACTATACCACCTGTATCAACCACCCTCCGTGAACGCCGAGCTCTATGGTACTATACCACCTGTATCAACCACCCTCCGCGAACGCCGAGCTCTATGGTACTATACTACCTGTATCAACCACCCTCCGTAAACGCCGAGCTCTATGGTACTATACCACCTGTATCAACCACCCTCCGTGAACGCAGATCTCTATGGTACTATACCACCTGTATCAACCACCCTCCGTGAACGCCGAGTTCTATGGTACTATACCATCTGTATTAACCACCCTCCGTGAACGCCGAGTCAACACACCAGTCGGGATTCCCTCGCCAACTCGGGGGTCCCGTCGCAAGATATATAAATCGTATTAGCAATACTTAATTAAGAAGCAATTAATAGTCAATCAAAAAATATAGACTATTTGTTAGAATTTGTAAAATATCACATTTTGTTAATTTTCCACTCACCGAAAATAGGAAGTCCCACACCCGTGTTCTGAGTTTGGTCGGTTCACATATCGTGGATTCAGAGTTTGGTTGGTTCACATATCGTGGTTCAGAGTTTGGTTGGTTCACATATCGTGGTTCAGAGTTTGGTTGGTTCACATATCGTGGTTCAGAGTTTGGTTGGTTCACATATCGTGGTTCAGAGTTTGGTTGGTTCACATATCGTGGATTCGAGTTTGGTTGGTTCACATATCGTGGTTCAGAGTTTGGTTGGTTCACATATCGTGGTTCAGAGTTTGGTTGGTTCACATATCGTGGATTCAGAGTTTGGTTGGTTCACATATCGTGGTTCAGAGTTTGGTTGGTTCACATATCGTGGTTCAGAGTTTGGTTGGTTCTCATATCGTGGGTCAGAGTTTGGTTGGTTCTCATATCGTGGTTCAGAGTTTGGTTGGTTCACATATCGTGGTTCAGAGTTTGGTTGGTTCTCATATCGTGGTTCAGAGTTTGGTTGGTTCTCATATCGTGGATTCGAGTTTGGTTGGTTCACATATCGTGGATTCGAGTTTGGTTGGTTCACATATCGTGGTTCAGAGTTTGGTTGGTTCACATATCGTGGTTCAGAGTTTGGTTGTTCTCATATCGTGGATTCGAGTTTGGTTGGTTCTCATATCGTGGTTCAGAGTTTGGTTGGTTCACATATCGTGGTTCAGAGTTTGGTTGGTTCACATATCGTGGTTCAGAGTTTGGTTGGTTCACATATCGTGGTTCAGAGTTTGGTTGGTTCACATATCGTGGATTCGAGTTTGGTTGGTTCTCATATCGTGGTTCAGAGTTTGGTTGGTTCATCATATCGTGGATTCGAGTTTGGTTGGTTCACATATCGTGGTTCAGAGTTTGGTTGGTTCACATATCGTGGTTCAGAGTTTGGTTGGTTCTCATATCGTGGTTCAGAGTTTGGTTGGTTCTCATATCGTGGATTCGAGTTTGGTTGGTTCACATATCGTGGTTCAGAGTTTGGTTGGTTCACATATCGTGGTTCAGAGTTTGGTTGGTTCACATATCGTGGGTCAGAGTTTGGTTGGTTCACATATCGTGGTTCAGAGTTTGGTTGGTTCACATATCGTGGATTCGAGTTTGGTTGGTTCACATATCGTGGTTCAGAGTTTGGTTGGTTCACATATCGTGGATTCAGAGTTTGGTTGGTTCACATATCGTGGTTCAGAGTTTGGTTGGTTCTCATATCGTGGATTCAGAGTTTGGTTGGTTCACATATCGTGGTTCAGAGTTTGGTTGGTTCACATATCGTGGATTCGAGTTTGGTTGGTTCACATATCGTGGATTCGAGTTTGGTTGGTTCACATATCGTGGTTCAGAGTTTGGTTGGTTCACATATCGTGGTTCAGAGTTTGGTTGGTTCACATATCGTGGTTCAGAGTTTGGTTGGTTCACATATCGTGGATTCAGAGTTTGGTTGGTTCACATATCGTGGATTCGAGTTTGGTTGGTTCACATATCGTGGTTCAGAGTTTGGTTGGTTCACATATCGTGGATTCGAGTTTGGTTGGTTCACATATCGTGGATTCAGAGTTTGGTTGGTTCACATATCGTGGTTCAGAGTTTGGTTGGTTCTCATATCGTGGGTCAGAGTTTGGTTGGTTCTCATATCGTGGTTCAGAGTTTGGTTGGTTCACATATCGTGGATTCGAGTTTGGTTGGTTCACATATCGTGGTTCAGAGTTTGGTTGGTTCACATATCGTGGATTCAGAGTTTGGTTGGTTCACATATCGTGGGTCAGAGTTTGGTTGGTTCACATATCGTGGTTCAGAGTTTGGTTGGTTCACATATCGTGGTTCAGAGTTTGGTTGGTTCACATATCGTGGATTCGAGTTTGGTTGGTTCACATATCGTGGGTCAGAGTTTGGTTGGTTCACATATCGTGGGTCAGAGTTTGGTTGGTTCACATATCGTGGTTCAGAGTTTGGTTGGTTCACATATCGTGGGTCAGAGTTTGGTTGGTTCACATATCGTGGGTCAGAGTTTGGTTGGTTCACATATCGTGGTTCAGAGTTTGGTTGGTTCACATATCGTGGGTCAGAGTTTGGTTGGTTCACATATCGTGGGTCAGAGTTTGGTTGGTTCACATATCGTGGGTCAGAGTTTGGTTGGTTCACATATCGTGGTTCAGAGTTTGGTTGGTTCACATATCGTGGTTCAGAGTTTGGTTGGTTCACATATCGTGGGTCAGAGTTTGGTTGGTTCACATATCGTGGGTCAGAGTTTGGTTGGTTCACATATCGTGGGTCAGAGTTTGGTTGGTTCACATATCGTGGTTCAGAGTTTGGTTGGTTCACATATCGTGGATTCAGAGTTTGGTTGGTTCACATATCGTGGTTCAGAGTTTGGTTGGTTCTCATATCGTGGATTCAGAGTTTGGTTGGTTCACATATCGTGGATTCGAGTTTGGTTGGTTCACATATCGTGGTTCAGAGTTTGGTTGGTTCTCATATCGTGGGTCAGAGTTTGGTTGGTTCACATATC
>JAUCBJ010005976.1:0-28026 GCA_032718475.1 Nemertoderma westbladi | reverse complement strand
TCTGTACGCTGTATCCTATAGATATAATCTGGTAAAATATTGAGCAAGATGAATCACACAGCGCACTACAATGCAAAAATAGAAGAAACATTACTGCAGCTAAAAGGACTGATCACTTATATAGGCGCCACAGTGGGGCGCCACTATGGTCGTAAATGGAGAAATTATGGTTGGAGATGGTTTGGATTATGGTTGGGATTAAAAATGGTTGGAGAAATTAACACGTAATGAAATTATCGTGTAATGAAATTAACAGGAATGACGTATGTAAAGAAATTTATAATAACAAAAATTTATGGCGTAAGTACAGTAGGCCCTACATCTACACATCTACATCCTAGTACAGTACGTCTGTTCCACGTAGCGCCTTAGAGTACAACCCCTATGTAATTTCGGCGCTTAATTATATATTATTATTACATATAGGCGATCATGTGCATGTGTAACATAAGTTAAGTTTAATGTGTCAATAATCGATTCAATAGTTCCATACCATCGTGTAGTGAAAAGGATATCATCAGTTTATGTTTCCTATATACCGGTAAAATAGATAAGTATTAATTCAAAAACAACCAAAGACTTGATAGTCTTTGATAGCCTTAAGACGTGCAATAATCTAAGGAGCTCTTCTTAATTAATTATACTATACTTTCATAAATCTCGCTTACAGGAGGTTAGCTTTGGGAGTTTAGGTGGAGTCCACTCTGCCCTAAGCCATTACGTGATTCTGATGCAGGAATTATGAACTTCAGGTTTTGTGGAAAATCGGATCAGTCAGGTTTCCCTTGGTGAGTTTATTGGGTCATCAACGATAGTACAATGCGATCGTGATTTAGCCTACATCTACTGTAACTTTTACAATTCTTTATTATCAATTAACCTCATTTACCGTCTATGCAATGCTATGGCACAGCTTTAAAATAAATACACTTAACTTACCGCCAGAATATTTTACTTAATTTCTTTCCAAAGTTAGCATACATGTATCACAGGTTCACTTTCAGAATTGTCCAGTTCACCTGTCTATCGTTAGGGGGCTAAAACAGTGTGTCTGAGTGAAATAATACAGTGCTACACGCTTGCTATGTCTTTATTGCAGTTATAACATCTTTATAACAGTTCTAGTTCTCGAGTCTGCCGATAGAGGGCTTAAAATTTCGGTATGAATTTGTATGTATATATGTACGTATGTGTATGTACTGTATGGGTGTATATGTATGTATATGTATTTCGACGCTTACAATTATTTTGAGCTGATACATAAAATTACCTCATCTGCTGTGCTACAGCCCCACACCGAGCCTGAACCATACATAAACAGTATGCTTATGCACATTTAGGATGCCCAACAAGTACCACCCGAAACTAATTAAACCTTATCTCATCATCTCCAATTTATTAAACCTTTTTTCCATGTCAGTTTATAATACTGTAGCTCATCAACAACACACGTATTCTTCAAATTGGTTTATCCATCCAGACAGCTTTTATAGGAAATATATCGTCGTGGTTGATCTGTCTGTCTGAAGAAACTCTGAGTCTGAACTATTGCTTCTTCAGGGTGGTGATCTCATTCTACATACATCCTACACACAAGTACGGGGCGTGAGCGATCCGTAATCAATAACAATTTCCAACGGATACAATACTGATATATTAAATAAAGTATATTAACCTACCAGTGTGTGTGCGTTGATGAGCCTTTAGATGGCTGCTCTTCGTATAAACCTTCTTACACTCGGGGAATCTGCAGGTATGAATCTTTGACTTCCCGGAACCATCAGTACTAAACGTGGAACAAATCAATCGCGTGGCGTTGGGGGCGTCTATCTCCATCAATGAGCGCACCACAAAGGGAAGCCCATCCCCGAGGCAACCGGTCTCGCAATCAGGGTCACTGAGATACCGGGACTCGCCGGGACTGCAGACGGAGGAGGACGATGGGGAGGCGATGGAATCGAGTTCATCTGAGGATGTAGTATCCGAACTTCCGGAGCGGATGACGCCGTTGGAATGACCTCCCCAGGTGAGATTGAATCGTGGGTACGGCCACACTGTCGTTAGACCCCCTTGGGAGGGTCCCGAGGAACACACCGTGCCTGTGGGATCCCCATGAGTTGGCTCCGTAGCTAGGTAGTCGTAGTCCCGACCCAGACAGGCCTCCAAGGTGGTCGGTCCGGAACCAGTGTCCATCGCGTACTCTGTTCCTTCTAACGGTTGGTTTGGTAAACAGAGCGGAGTTGGTGAGAGAAGCTCGTTCCAACCGTTGCACACTGATCTGGCAGAGGAACGGCGTTCTACTTTAAGTAAACAACGTTCCAGGTCCAGCATTGCCTGTTGGTAAATAGCAAACATAGATAGCCAGTGAGTAAACAAAACACTAATGGAAGATATTTATAAACTATTGTTTGGTTTACTTAATTTAGTAACTACTGCAGATCTACAATGCGAACTAGTGCATGTCATCAAACTTTGTGGATAAAATTGCCTAGCAGGTGCACAACTTCTAAGGAATAAAGTAAAGTGGAAAGCGCTGCTACGGAGGGTGGAATATATGATATATGAATATCCCCAAGCTATTGAAAAGTGTATATTTTTAGATGGGGGGGGGGGGGGGGGGTGGTGGGCGAGACCTGGACACTTGAGTCCAAGTCCAGGTCAGTGTCCGTCGCAACCTGAAGCGCTGAAGGGTTGCGATATTTGACATGCAACCCTGACAAAACGTCAAATATTCCATGGCCAACCGGTCGACCTCCGGAGCAGTGGACACGTCGTCAGAAGAAGCAGAACTGCCAAGTTATCTTGCACAATCGCATAGCCTCCACACCACTACTACTGTACTGGGTACCCGTACCACCAACGAAGTATCGTGCTCAGAGCCCAAGATCCTCATTCGACACCCTGACACCTGACCGAAACCCTCGTGGAAAGACGTGAGTCGATGAGGAGCCGCAGTGCATCCTGGGAGGAGTGCGCCGGATGCTGGAATTTGCCGTGTCCCCCTGGCGTTCCCGGCGTGGCCTTTGTTTTGATGACTTCTCAGGACTGAGGGCAACCGAGTTCCGAGTTGCAGGGCGGTTAATCGCTTTGAGCGCCTCAGTATTATCTAATTAAGTATTATCTTAACTCAAGATTTATTTAATATCAACATTCAACTCTATAAAGAAAACAATATTGGCTAACATAGAAATTAATATCTACTAATGTAGCATAACATTGTGTTCTAGTGCGTGTGTAGGCCTAAAGAAGGTAAATCTAAGTTTGATAGCCCTACATGTGAATATACTGTATATATATTTTTGACGTGAAAATTGACTGAACTTGTGAGAAAAGAAATTGCGTCAACCCTGGAGTATGGAACACCGTTGATGCCAAAGCGTATCACGTATCACTTAAGTACAGTAGCTACAAGGTACGTGTTCGTGGGGCCTTCGTGCAGCACGAGGCACAGTTATGATACACAAATTAAAATTGGGCGATTCTATCACATAATCAGTATTTGAGAAATTTAACCACACCGCCAACGGATCAAAGAAAGGAGAGGCCAGTACGTGTTCAGCCCTTTTAATCGGCACCCCAACCCAAAGGCACAGACGGCACTGCGCAGTACATGAGATTGATGGCAGGTAGGTATTGATAATTAATTTGTGTTTTATGGGTAAAATTAAAATCGCAGCTCAATTTGTGATACATAAATTGTGTCTCACTAACTTTGTCTCACCAAGTTTATGTGACAAAGTTACTGAGACTTGAGACATAATTTCGTCTCACTATGTTTACCCACTTAGGTGAGTAGTGGTAAACTTTGGCGTCAACGGCGTTCCATACTGGAAAATCGGGATGCCCGGAAGGACCTCATTTCCATTGTCCGAACTCGCTCAACCGATTACTGTAGTAGTAATAATGCAATGTAATTATTCACAATAAAGGCAATTAATCTCACACTTTATTTATTTATTTAAGATTATTTGAAAAATGAAACTTTGTCTGGTCTACGAAGAAAGAGGAGTAATTGAAGGGATCTTTGTATGCCTTTCTACGTGTGGTATATATCTATATTATGGAATTGGATATTCCATAAAGCGATTGACATTGATTAAATATTCTGGAAATATTTGTTTATCTGGGAAGGAATTAAATTTCTAAATTAAATTTAAATTCTTTAGAAGTATAGACCAACCCTTAGTAAAGTTAAGGAGGTTGGCAAGGAAAATAATGTCAAAAGAATTGATAATTAGGAAATATCCGCTTTGGGTTGAGATGTGGGAATATATCCAATCAATCAACACTAATACGAATAGACAAGGGCTGAATGGGAGGAATCCTTATCCCGAAGTCCAAGGACGTGTAAATCACTCATCATCCCTGAGTTGGTTACTTTTATCATCAATCCGCTATAAATTAGTAAATTTATTTTCGTGTCAAACAATAGCGAACTTTCAGGGCGATTCTGTTCGCCATAAGAAGAATAAATTATTGATTAGGTTGCTTGATTGAGGGGAACATGGGTAGCAGCTGTATGGTTGTGTGCCTTACTACCTACTGTTCCTTGTTATACCATCCATACTGTAGTTGTTGATGTCAATAGCGTGCTGAGGCACTGCCTGGGATATCTAATTCATTTATAGTATTAGCAGCTATTGTAAATTCTTTGGATTTGATGGTAGTCAAGCTTGGATGGCATATCGATTGATATCGAAAACTCAGTGGTGGAAAACGTCCTACACATAACATTGAAAGGGAAAAAAAACAAAAATAAACAATGATAATATCAAGCCCTTCTAGAGGGTTGTCAAAAATTTACAATGGTAAGCATAATTAATTACTATATATCACGTCTGTATGTTAGTTGTGTCACAGGAAGTCAACTACTAGTACTATATTATTTCAAAGGGTCCATAGTGCCAAGGAATCCACTGTGCTAAAGGGTTCAGTGTGCCAAGGGTTCAATCTGCCAAAGGGCCCACTGAGCAAAATGTTCCCCCGTTGTGCCAAAGGAGTCACGGTGCCATAGGGTCCACTGTGCGTAAGGGTCAACTGTGTCAAAGGGTCAACTGAGTAAAATGTTCCCCTGTACCAAAGGGTTCACTGTGACAAAGGGTATGAACTGTGCCAAAGACGCAACTCGCTCAAAGGGTCAACTGTGTCAAATTGTCAACTATGACATAGGGTAAACTGTGACAAATGGCCAAATTTGTCAAAGGGTAAACTGTGACAAATGGCCAAATTTGTCAAAGGGCAACTGTGCCAAAGGGTCAAAAGTGGCAAAGGTTCCACTATGTATAAGATATAATATATATATCAAAATATACATAACTACACCTGCCTGCAATGTCATAAGGGAAGGCCTATTGTCGTCCAATATTCCGACAATGATAATAAATTAATGATTATTTATTTACTCACATGTATCCAATCATCTTCCTTCGAACAGGAGCTACTAAAGTATCCAGTATCGTGTACAACTTGTAGTTCGTGAAATATATTAACGCTTGGCAGTATATCCGCCATAACAGTTAAACAGTTGTTGTTAAAACACTCGAAATAATCAATATTAATTTGTATTGCACGGTAAAGTACTACATAACCAAACATGAAACTTATATTACTACATTTACTGTAATAAGTTTTATAGGAATTAACAAACTGAACAATGTTATGTTATATTTTCTTACAAATCCCAATATCAAATAGGATGTTTACTTAATCAATATTTAAACAAATAAACCGACTTGAGTTTTGCATTAAATGCAACTACAATTATTATATATTGCCCTATTAGTAAAGTCATATACACCAGCATAAATACATAATATTCATGAGCCGCAGATCCACAAAAGAGACACCATGTGGACAATTAATACATAGTACTGAATTAAAACATTATCTGACTGCTCGTCGTAGAGCATGAGGATGTGTGTGAGGTAGAACATTATACGGCGGGGCGGGGAGTAGGCCTATTATTTATTCGACCCGGATCAAATACCTGTAACGTTCTTAGTACACCGCATTAGAGTGTATCCCGTTACAGGTACAGGACGATTAACCAATTACTTTAATTTTCCATATTATCAGAGACGCGCACCGTAACGACTAATTTACAGGGATGTTCTCTTGGAGATACCCCAAAATTCGGATAAAAATTTTCACTTTTTTCCCTGGGGAAGATGTAACCAATAGGATTGACTTTATTTTACTTTTTTTCGCGGTAAAAAAAAGTAAAATAAAATATTTTGGTGGAATTTCATAAATTTTATTATATGTGTTGAATGAGTAGGCCTATCGACGTAGAAAAGGTTTGCACTAATTTAAGTAAAATCCATGAACATACTCAATAGTTATTGCGAATTTAGTGTCTGCGCGGCATACTCAAAAGCGGAACTCAATATCCAATATTGGTTTTTGGTATTAAGCGGCTCTCTAGTTACGTAATAAATATTCTAAAACACTAAATTATTTAACATTGAGTAAGGCAGTATCAGGAGTTGCAGTGTACAGTAATTTGAATCACAGTAACTATGGAAGCAATATAATAAAATACTACCGGTATAGTTCAATTTATTTTGTAACACTATATCGCTCTATCTTTTATTAAAGAATTGAGCAACAACAAAAGTACCAATTTAAGAATGAAATTACGTATTATTACATGGGGAAAAAACGAAAAAACATCGCTGACTCTCGGTAAATAAAATGACTCGGGAATAGTGAAAAAAAGTTGTACTTTTTTCCCCATCTAATAAATAAATTAGTACTCGCGATATTTTTACTCGCGACATTTTTCAAGTCTCGATCTTTTTCTCCAATAGGAATAGGGGCCTACCATAAGAAAAACTTCAGTTAACTATCATGTTTATAATAAATTTAAAAATAAATATATAAACGGACGATTTTGTCAGGTCATCATTGTGCAGTTATTTATGTTTGTGTAAATACAGCACAGTAGGCCTATGTTATGTCTGAGGGTATGAATACGACAGCACGTCACGTGGTATGAATAATGCCCGTGACATTAAAAACAAATTAAATTCATTGCAAATATCAATCAAACACAATCAAACAGGGCAGTGGGTCGGGGAACTGGACGCAAATACCATCTCGGTTAATTAATATTTCGTCTCAATCTTGGGGGGGGTGGGGGGGGGTACATAGTGACCTTTTTGTTTGCGATTTTGATGCAGAATTTAATGGCGAATATGCGAATATTGCTTCTCGTCATGTTTAGTTATTGAATTATGTCGATTGTACCACATATGGCATGCTTTCATAAATAATTAAATAAATATTACTTAACCGAATAATGTGTTTCCTGAAAGATAGACAGACTAGATTTCATCAAAACGGACATAAGAAATGAAATTAACGACCACGAAAGCCCCTGTGGCGAAAATGCTACCTGTGTGCTTCAATAACATTAAGAATTGCTATGTTAATTATTACATATTGACATTCAGATAGAGACCGACCATTTTGCGCGGTAAGGTCTAATTTTAATAACTATTTACATACTTGTGTGTAAAGTAGCACTTTACAGTGTGACGATCCGAGTGGCTTTGTTACACGAACAAACGTTAGTGAGTGAGTGAAAATAAAGCCACGAGGATCAGAACACTGTAAAGTACTTTGCAACAAGTATGTATGTAGTTTTATTCCAAAATTTTAACGTTACGATGCTGTAATGTCCTCCAAAGTTGTAAAGTGCTAAATAACAACTCGCTGTTAATACTAACGGCGTTGAGTAATGTTACAATTTTGGAATAAATTAATTTTACTTGGAATTATTATTTCACGTTTTTACGCCTCTCAAAATGCGACTCTTCTGTTAATTGTTAACCAATTTGATTCATATTTTCAGTCAATGGCCTTGACATGTTGAACAATAAAATAATTAAATTACACACTAAATTACAATTTCGGTCTAGAACTTTAGAAGTTTTATTGGTCAATAAGTCTATACCAATGTGTGTAAAGTTATGTGTACTGAGCGAGCGCAGCGAGGGAGGTTTACATAAATATACGAGGATCATAAACTTATAATGGTGCACGTAATTTTGCACGTAACTTATCGGCGTTATGAGTGTCTAATTATTAACTGTGATATTGTAATATTTAATTAAGAATATAAAACATCAACGTGTCAAGATAATTGTATCATTAGATTCTGAATCGACACAGCGTGAACGGCGGACCACTCCTATAAGAAAGATAGACATAGAGTTGCTTGAACACAATCTTGTTTGGGAGGAGTTCAATGTCGCTCTATCCTCTGGTGTAAATGACGCCTGCTCAGATATGAATTCAGCACTAAAAAGAGCCTCCCAAAAAGAGCCAGTCCCACCTAGATCTCAGAAACGCAATCCCTGGTTTGATAATGATTGTTATGAAGTTAAGAAAAAGCTGAATATTGCCTTCCACAATCGGAAGGGAAATGTTTCCCAAGAAACACGTGATGCTCGTAGTCAATACAAGCGCCAATACAGTCAACTCATTCGTGAGAAAAGAGCTTCCTATTATGCACAAAAAGAACTCCGTTTAATTGAGGAATGCGAAAATGACAAGGCTAACTTCTGGAATATTCTGAAAGATAGATCCCAGGAGAAACCTGCAGCTCAACAAGTACCGGAGGATCAATGGTCAACTCATTTCTCCACTCTTCTAAACAGAGATATTCACAAAAATATGCCGGATTTGCCAAATAATAACTCTGAGGAACTTGATCAACCAATGCAGTGAACAGCCAGAAGAACGGGAAAGCTTCTGGTCCTGACGCCATAACCAACGAGGCTATAAAATTGGGATTTGGACTTTTACTGCCACACCTGTTCACCCTATTTACCCTCTGTTTCAACACTGCGGTATGTCCGATCGTCTGGTTAACCTCTTATCTAATTCCACTGTACAAGGGCAAAGGAGACCGGTCTTCGCCGGACAAGTATCGTGGAATAGCACTTCTGTCATGTCTACTCAAGTCCTACACATCAATATTGTATACGCGATTATCCTCTTGGGCTGAGGCTGGGCACAATAAGCTTCCAACAGAGCAGTATGGATTCCGGAAGAATAAATCGACTATTATGGCAGCTCGCCTTCTATATCAGCATATAGAAATTGCGCTCCAACCTGCGGGTGGACATATATACTGCGTTTTTGTAGATTTCACGAAAGCATTTGACTCTATCGACCGCTCACGGCTGTGCAAAAAACTGTCATCAATGGGTGTCAGTAGAAAATTCATTGCTGCTATCTGGGCCATTATCTCTATAAAGTATATATATATATGTATTGGTCAATAAGTTCTTGATCCCATTACCCAAACAACAGGAGTAATTCAGGGCGATAGGCTTTCACCAATAGGCCTACTATTTAGTCTCTTCATATCCGACCTCCCACTGATTTTGTCCTCCTTTATTTATTTTACGATAATGTATGCCGATGACCTTGTCATCGTTGGAAACAATATCATCGATGTTCAAAACAGTCTGCGGGCTCTTGAAGAATACTGCCATATGAACCGTTTGACTGTCAATATAAGCAAAACTAAAGTTGTCAAAATCCGACGTGGTGGCCCACTATCCAACAACGATAAGCTTGAGTACAGGGGCCAACAACTAGAATTCGCCACATCCTTTAATAACCTCGGTATCGTGTTCTCCACAAAAAATGGCGCGAATGGTCACTACGATCATCTATAAAATAATGGTTTAGCAGCATGCGCGCGTCTAGCATTCAGATTAAACCTAAGACTGATGTCGAAAGACTCAGCACACCGTCTGTGGCGATCTATAATGTTACCCGCTGTCGAAAGACTCAGCACACCGTCTGTGGCGATCTATAATTTTACCCGCTATCACATACGGATGCTGTATCTTTGTAGACAACGATCAAGTGCAGGGTCTAACCCATGTTCAACGACTCCGCGCTTTCTACTGGAAGTTATGGTGTGGCATCAGCCGATATTCCTCGTCAACAGCCATCCTGCTTGCAGTAGATGATCCAAATAGTTGCCCTGTTGACCTACAATGTCTTACTGGGAAACGCCGCCGGGCCGGAGCACAGCTAGTGTAGAACGGATGGCACCAAAAACTCTGCAGCGACCCCCGATGCTGGCGTCCAACAGACGGTTGTATTTGCTGGTTATGCGGTAATCCGGCAATTAGCCATGAGCAGTACAACTCATATGTAGTAAAATTCCACCCTGCCGAAGCAACTTGAGAGTAGCTATGTTTCTTATGAGCTTACAACGCCCCGACCCACCTCCAGAATCTACACCTTTGTAAATACTTTGTAAACGAACTCTTCACTTTTATGTCACTAAATCGTTTTTAATTAGCCTTTTTAAAGTAACAAATGTTCATGTTTGTTTTTTAATCATTCTCAAATTTTACCATATGATGGAAAGGAAATAAATTTATCAATTTCAATTAAGAATATTAATGTAATTAATATCCTTTGTATGCAATTAATTGCAGTTACAGTAGCAACTTTACAGAAAATACTCCTACACCACCATATGGTTATCATCAAAGGAGAATACTCAAGAATACTACGTGTTCTGTTTATTTATTGTTACTAAGTTAGTGATTACTTTGCAGCGTTCCGTCCTATAGGGCGCAACGCTACAAAGTGGTAGTTTGCTACGTTACGAGAATATCATCAGAACGCTAATAAGTTGGCATAATGTAACAAAATAGTTTTCTAATAAATAATTAAATTCATAGAATAGAATGTTAAACGTAATAATAAAAAGAGAAGTGAATTGCCACATACCACATGTATGTCCTAGCCTATCTCAATCGTCTGAACGGCAAACAATTTCAATGGAATGGTGAAATAGTAAACACATTATAACACGAACACAGATCGTAATAATACTGTAGTCTAGACAATCATACATTAAAACAGCTGATATAAACCAAGACAATCAATAATAATAGATACAGCATGAATAACTGAGCTGTAATTCCCCAAGCTCTGGCGAATTATCCCATTACAGGCAATGTAGACTATTAAATGCTATTTAAGAACAAGAAATCACTACATGAGTCAACTCCAACTGGCTTTCCTGTTGTTTGATTCCACACTTTAAAACTAAAACCAATAGGCAAATAATTTATGTTTAATGGTTCATTTGCATTCTGATCTAGCAACTATGTACGACAGAGCAGAGCATGAGCAACAGGGAAGCGGTTCTCCAACCATAATTCAAGTATCACAGGAGATGACAATGACAAATGACATCTATCCTATTAAAAGCCGTTGCCTGATTGGCTTGGTGGAGAACCAATAGAGGGCGAAGTATCAATCGCAAAGCATCAAGGCCTCTTCTAAATTTAGATTCATATATATAGTTATATATATAGTTAGTAGGCAACAAAATATATAATCTATAGAATATAATATTAATAATAAAATTGACTTCAGGTATTTATTCAGTTGTAAGTGCTGCTGGATTACAGTAGCAAGAAAACACATCGCCCAAGGCAAGGCAAGGTATACCTGAGAGTCGTGTTTATCCTAAAACAGTTGTATTTTCACTTGGTGGATTAGCTTTGAAATTCCGAAACCTCTATAATCTTCTGGAATGCGGCGCGGGAATTAACAAATGTGAACTATGATTTCTTTAATTCCAATGCATAAGGAATTTAACATAAAATTATAATTAATTAATAAGCGCACCATTAAAAGTAGAGTAGAGTGTACGTACATACAGCAATAACAAATAAAATAGGTTATCGTAACCATAACCAATAAAATAGAGGTACAGTACATGCAGCATGCAGTAATTTCTAGAGAGTAAAATGGGTAGTAGAAGGAACAGCATGATAATTGGATAATAAAGTTATACTTATAGATATGGGTAGATTATATATTATTATAACTATTATTAAGATACACAGAGGTTTATAAATGGTATAATGAAGTAGATTAAAGTAGAAGAGACATGGCAGTTGGGTTCGATAGGAATTATAATATTAGACATATATATATTATAGCTATAGGTTATTTTGAATTTTCTAAAGTGTGGAGGGAGAAGGCCTTTTGGAGATCTGTTCTAAGTGGGGGGATACTGGGACATATTTTGTAGCGCAGTTTGTATGGGGCCAACAACAGTTGCCTTCCAGCAAAAACTTTTTTGCTACAGAGCAGGTGATGACACCCATTTGAGAGCATCAGTGCAGCTGCACGGCGACGAAAACCAGATAGAGCATCCAGCTGGATGTCACAATCAGGATTATCGACGTTATCGATTGATTTCAGAATGGCAGAAGAGGAGGAGTACTTAATAATTACTCCACACCAAAGTTTAAAATAAAAGGCTCTGACCTTCTGAACATGTTCTAGACCAGAAATAGTTTTATTGGCTACGAAAATATCGCCCCCGTAGGTGACAGCTGGGTATACAATGGTATTCCAGAGACGTTATGTACTATTAACAAATATGACATACATATAAAGCACATAACATATTGCATACGGTTGGCACTATTTATTTTCGCAATTGCAATTCTGCAGACAAACCCGTAACAAATCATTCGAAAATCCATACAAGTTCGCCTAATTACCCCACAGACGCCGATCTTTATTTCCCCGCAGCGCAGCGGGCAGGGTATAGTTTTCATTTCGGAATGAATACTTAAGCGCTAGGCCAGATCGCATATCTGCAATGCATACTAACTGTTAGCTAAATGACTCAAAATGAGAACCAATTTCCTCTATGCCAATGAGTATACTTCTGGGGGCACCACGATGGAAATAAGACTTTGTGCATAATCCCTCCCTGCCCTAAAATCCGAAGTAAACTTTACTATACGTTTTTACTTATTTTTTCTAATCGGCAATAAGCCGATCACTGACATACGGTACAACATTAATCCACAGTTGGTCTTTTTTAAACAAACCGGTTTCTTATACTAAGCTGTAATAAGTTAACTTAATTTAATGCAAAGTTAAAACGTAAAATTATGGCAACATGTTGTTTGAGCATGTTCCCTGTTGTCATTTATAATATTGTAATAAATGTTTAAATTAAGTTGTTCATATATTATAATAATTATGAAAATTTAATATGGGCCTTCAAACGGGGCATCTGTTCTATCTTTTTTAAGTCAATAAAATGTTGAAAATTTTATATACAGTATATAAATATACGTAAAAGTTAAAGTCATAAAAATTACTAAATGATGAAGGGTCTGATTAAATTCCGCAAGTGTGATAGTGGTGCTAGTGCCTCGGCGCCCTAGAGGGCAATGGAAGTGGTAGGCCTACAGATTCCCAGTGCTTAGGCCGCAGTCGGCCGGCCTACTCACAACAGCAATCGGAGGAATGGAGTTTCGTCGAATGGAGTTTGGTTTACACAAGCTTAAAGTGCCACCCTTGTGCTTGTGCAGTTTTTCTTGTGGGGTGGGCCACGAAGTGAGCGAATCCTAATCCTTAACATAATGGGAATCGCCTCTGAGTTGTTACCCTTTACTCCCAGTTGTACTGTATGTAGTCGTCGTCGTAAATATTTGATCGCTAATAACTCGGTTATTCCTTGATGAAATTAAACCAAACCTGGTACGTATGTAGTCCATCAAAAGTATAGAAAGAATCTGAAGTTTGGTAAAAAATCAGACAATCTGTATGTCGGTACCGGAAGTATCAGAAAAATAAAAACCGAAATAAGTCGGCCAATCATTGTTGAAATTAAACCAAACTTCGTACGATTCATATGAAATATGGTATAAATGACCATAGACATTATGAATCTATAATAATTTTGCGTTCTATAACAGACTATATATGATACACGTTCGAGGGGCCTTCGCGCAGCAAGAGGCCCAGTTATGAGATACAAATTAAAATTTAACGATTCTATCACAAAATCGGTATTTAAAAAATTTGATATTGTAATAAATTATTCATTAAAGTTGCATTAATAGCTCAACTACAATTCATTTACTTATTTAAAAAATTTAACTAAACCGCCAATAAATGAAAGAAGATGGTACAGTTCCTCAAAGGCACAGAGGATTAATGACGGGCCGGGCAGGGTATTGTAAGTCAGTTCCTGTCAGTCCCATGGCGGCGTATTGTATAATGTAATTACTAACAAATAGGGGAGAGTAAGGAGGGTTGAACCAACAGTTACAAGAATTTATTTCCACAGATTCAGGTTGAAATTTCACAAATACCTAAAACAATCTATTTCGCATCTATTGGAATGCATATTAAGGTGTTACAGTACAATCGGGTATTATATGAGAAATAAGCGTTTTCCCGAAACGAGTTTTCTGGTTCAAGCCTCCTACCCCATCTGTAGGGGGCTTGAATCAGAGGGTTGTTAGGAGGGTGGAAAGAAGCAACTTTATCAAAAGAAAATATGTCAATGAAAATTAGTCTATCTGTCTGTTTGTCTGTGTTTTTTTAAGTGTTTGTCTGCCAGTGACATTTCACTTTTAACAAATAATATTTCTAACTACACCGTTTTTTAATTTTACAATAATAATCGCCCTCGAGTGACTATAGCCTGTTGTTGTTGTTGTTTTGTTGTTTGTTTGTGTACGAAAAGTCCAGAGCAGTGACGTTAATCATCCATACCTAATTTTGGAGCAGAATAATTATTTCTCCACCAGAAAAGTATCACATTTATTTGTGAATTCCCAAATCAATTAAATGGGATAGATCCAAAACACAAGTATAAGTTCTAGAAAACAGGTGGCAAAAATTTACTTTACTTCATAGCAAAACAGCAGGTAGGCCACAGTTGGACTAAATACAACAGTAGGTGCAGTTTTTTAATTGTCTCTCTGATGGTGTATCCATGGAAACCCCCAACCCAAGAGTTCTCCTTTAAAATGCACTGATTCACCCCTCCTCTCACGGTTCAACCCTCCCTGCCCTCCCCTACTCGGATTGCAGTTTCTCAGGTTAACTGATTGTCATGCTGCGTTTAATAGGGCCCACGAACGTGTAATTATATGTATATTGGCTTGATTTCCTTTTCAAAGAATTACAGGTGAATCCCGGCCCAGATAGGTACATAGTTCTCAAGAAGGAAGTTTCGTTCTCTCGCTGTTCTGAAAAGACGGCAAGTCTCCAGCAGTACTTCTGAGTTGAATATTACTGGGATACTACATGTACTGGTGATATCTTCCACTATTTATAATTATATTACTATTACTAATTATTATAATTTATTCAATCAGTGATTTATATATGGAACATTGTTTTTTTATAAGCGATACTAAAGTTAAAATGTGTGTTTATGCCCTGTTTTTGTTTCCAATTCAATAAAAATGATCAAAGATTTTATTGGACGATGATTTATGTGTGTGTGGAATTCGGTGCAATTATTAAATTATTGTTAAATTCGGAAACCCGCCCCTCCCTGGCGTTATTATTAACCACCCTACTGATCTCATGCCTTAGTCCACAACTACAGTATTTTACTATTAAATTATTTTATTATCACCAAGTCAGCATTGCTGCCAATTACTAAACTTTAATTATAGTTTAATTATAGAGATTGGCAGACATTGATTGCGATTTTGAAATAAATAATTATGCAAATAATTAAATATTCTCGAAACTAGTAGAATTATATATTATTTGTAGTAAAATATATAAACAAAACACATTATAAATAAAGTGACAATTATTTTGCCGTTTTTTAATTTTAATAGACTTCACTTTTTCAAAAAAAAAAATTTAGAGCGAAAAAGTTGTTAAATAGTTAAATAAACTTATTACACTGAACTACGTCGAATAATGGAAGAACATAAAACCAGTGAACTTCTGGAAAAGGGAATCGAGCAAACTGATACTGAAAGTGACTTTGCATTTGACGATGTTTGGGAGTACATAGGCGGCTTTGGGCGATTCCAACGTATCTTCGTGTTTACTTTCATTACGATATTTTGTGGTTCTATCCCGGCACTCTGCGCCATGGAGATGGTATTCCTAGATGCCAACAACGGCTACCACTGCTCCGTAGCATCGTTTCTAAATTCCACAGAATATGGGCACAAAGACGTTATTGACAAGTATATTCCAAGAAAAAAAGACGGCGAATTAGAGCAGTGTATCATGTATAATATTACTGAAGGTCATTCCGTAGAAGCGGACGGGAATTCCGTGATAAATCAATCAACAATTTATTGCATCGAAGGATGGCATTTTAATACGTCTGTATTCACTAATACCCTGACGATGGCGGCTCAATTTGTGTGCGATAAGAGGCCGGGGTTGCAGTTCGCAAAAACCGCGTTTTTATTAGCCACTATTTTGGGGTCGGGTCTCTTTGGTTTAATTGCCGATAAATGGGGCCGCCGAACGGCTATATTCTCCGGCACTTTGCTTCAGGCTTTGGCGCAAATCGCCTTGTACGTTATGCCCGGTGACATAACGTTCTTTATTCTGCAAAGGTTCGTGGTGGGGGTGAGTTATCTTTCCCTGTGGAACAGCGGAATTGTGTTGGGAACGGAAATGGTTGGAACGAAATACAGGTCGATTGTAGGGGTATCAGCTGAGGCAATGTTCGGATTGGGGATGTTGTACGGAACCTTGTTCTCCTATCTACTTCGTAGGGTGGATTGGTACTACTTCCATCTGTCGCAGGTGATCCCGCCCCTGATTTATTGTCTGTATTACTTTTGGTGTCCAGAATCCCCCAGATGGTTGGCTGTTACTGGCCAATGGGAGAAGGCCAAACGAGTCCTCCATCGTATAGCTAGGATTAATAGAAAAGTGCTGCCTCGAGATGTCGAGGATAAACTACGTAAAAGCATCGAAAACAAAAGATTAGAAACCGCAGGTGGAAAATCCTCGAGAGTAGACCAAAATGATGATGATGTTGGAATAAAACCTTCAAACGATGGATTTTCTTACCTCCAGTTATTACGCAATTTCCAGTTGATGAAACGAATTATGATATTGAATGCGGTGTTTATAGCTCTGGCTGCCACGTGGTGGGGATTAGTTCTTGGCGTGGCAGCTTTACCTACAGACTTTTTCATCACAAATGTAATATCCGCCTTAACGGAATTGGTTGGGACGGTCATTGGGTTTTACATGCAGAGTAGACTTGGTAGGAAGTTCCCAATGGCAGTGGTACTCGTGTTCACGGGATTGGCGTGTCTGGGTTCGGCGGCGATCCCTGATGACGTCGCGGACGGCTGGTTGAAAACCGGAGTATCGATGGGCGGGAAGCTGGGAATCAGTTGCGGATGGGCCATGGTCGTCGTGTGGGCCGCCGAGTTGTACCCCACGAATATCCGATCGCAACTCATCGGGTTTAACTACATGATGTCCCGGTTGGGGGCCGGTTCCGTGCCACTCATTATGCTCGTAGACAGCCGGTTGCTCCCATCCTGTCTCTACGGTGCGATTTGCGTCGCGTCGGGGCTGTTAGCCCTTCTTCTTCCAGAAACTCGGGGAAAACCTATGCCTGACTCCATGGGAGACATCTAGAATATAAGGGAGACTGTACTTACTAAGAATTTGTAGAACTAAAACACCAAAACTGTTCAATTATTTCAGAACAAATATTTGTAATTGTTAATCTAACGGATAGATTATGTATTCCTAAGCGAGCTTTTATGTGCCTAATGGGTGAAGGGAGAATTATCAATATACAGAGAATATCATCTGTTCTAGGAGTGCGATATATCAACCTGAAGCAAATAAAAGTTTATTTGCTGAAGGTTTAACAATTTAACACATTATTTACACCATGTCCTGGAATATAGTGTCGTTATTCAGGTACCTGCCCCCCCCCCCCAAAAAAAATTTTTTTTTTCTACAAATCTTAAGGAGATTGCATGAAATTTGAAACAGAGATAGTTTCACCTCCCTCCTCTTCCGTGGGTGAGCCAGAATTTTTATTTTTGCTTTCAATCTTTAGCTACAAGTATTTGAAAAAGGTGTCTCCGGCGATATTTCACAGGTCACAGTGCAATCATTCTTCATATCTTATAGTGATTTGATGGTACCAATAGAAAGCTGCCCAAGCAAGGATTCCAAATATGTAAAAATATTTGAATTTGGTTGGGAAACACCTGAGATATGGGCATTCGAATGTTGCATGTATTTGCTTCCCCTGCAGGCCATTTATTATATTTAAGTAGGGGGGGTGGGGGGGTAGGTATAGGAATTTTACAACGATTTGGTGGGTTTATGTATTCAGCGTGTAACTTTTGAAGATATGAATGCTTTTTCTTGAATATAGTCCCATTTCAAAACTAAAAGATGGGTCATTAACTTAACAAAAAAACCCACAATAATTAACGTAATTAGCTTAATTATGCATACATTAACATAATTAATGAGGACAAATTACGAAACAGTAGAAACACGATTTCTCATTTAGTTCTCAATGGATTTTTAAAATTCTTTTTCTGTTTTATTGAGAATTATTATACCCGCATCAAAGTGAACGAGCAGAATTTTTCTAGACCTCACAGTTTTGGAATTATATCAAATTTTGTGATGTTTCGATGAAAAATTCCAAAATTTTAGGAAAAAGTCACCATAACTTTTTTCTAATTTTTTTTTCAAAATTCTGTTCGTTCATTTTATTGCCCAGTTTCTGAGCATTCCAAAACAAAAAACAGATTGAAAATCGGTTCGCAAATGGCGGAGAAAACGTGTTTCCCATTTTTGAATATGTTCAAAAAATAGTTTTGAGTGAAATCGCATTAAAGTTCGGTTATAATAATTCAAACCTTCCCGCCATTTTTAGTAATATGGATTTTTCCTTTTTCCTTTGTAGTATTTTTCGAATCAATCTTTGGTGCAAATTTTGTACCTAATAAAAAGTAACAAACAAAACCAAATTGGCAACATAACAATATTGATTTTAACAATATTTAGCAGGGTGAAAGAAAGCCTTCGCGCAGCACGATAAATTAAGTGAAGCCTTATTTATAGAACAAATATTAATTTTTATTAGACTATTGGAGTATTACACATATGACTGACATGAAACTTGAATTAATACTAATACAAAACAAAATAAGTAGTTCTGAAATCATTTACTAGAGGATAGGTGTTAACGTTTTATTACTATTAAGAAAAGTTAACTTTACCCCAGTATGGAATAAAACGCTACTTTTCATATTTTAGTTTTCACAATTTTTCACAATATTCACAAGTTTTCACTCAGACAACAATTTTTCTGTTAGGGTTTTTCTGGATGGTGATTTAATTTCCAATGACAGTTTTTTTGTTTGATGGCAGCCAAGCTGTATGTTTGGTTATCCGACTGTCAGTAATATTTTGACAGACTGACTGACAGACCGACATCCACAAAGACAGACACGACGTCGTCAAATGTAAAAACTGACTTCAGAAATGAAATCTCCGACCAAGAAAACGAAAATTTTAGCTGGGTTGTGTGCTTGCTTACATTTCGACAGACTGACCGACAGAATGAACAGACAGACATATAGCAGTCTAGATTCTGCAAAATATTAGAACTGACTCGAGAAATTAAGTTACCGAATTAAAACACGGTAACAAAAGTTATAGTTATTGTAGCTATAGTTATAGTAGTATATGGAGTACTTTCTTAGACTTCGTCAGGCAAACCGACAGGTGCTTTATAATAATTTTGATCAGACAGACCGACATACGGTTAGAAAAGCCGCCACAACTCAGAAGTTAAATAGACCGTGTACCGAAATGTACCGTTTTCAGATTTAAAATCCTCATAAAATTCTGCTCTTGATGAAATTTTAAAAAAAAATCAAATTTTTTGACCAAAATTACTATACCCCCCCCCCCCCCCCTTAATTAATGTACCATATTCTAGAACATTTTGTTTATTCCATACGTAGCTGGGCAACAATGCAATACCTCTTTAATTATACTATTACTTAGCTATTCATAAATAAACAAAATGTTCTAGAATATGGTATTTTTATTTAATAGAATAAAATATCCTCATGCAGATGCAAAACCATGCAACTTTTAAACGCTCATATCTCAGCTATTTCCCAACCAAATTCAGATTATGTTACATATTTGGAATACTTACATGGCCAGCTTTCCATCAGTACCAACAAATCACTTTAAAGTTGAAGAATAACTGGAGTGTAACTGGTGAAATATCATGAATCTTTTTGAAACGCTTGTAGCTAAAGATTGAAAGCAAAAATAAAAATTCTGGCTCACCCACGGAGGGGGAAGGAGGTGAAACTATCTCTGTTTCAAATTTCATGCAATCTCAATACGATTTGTAGAAAAAATTGGGGGGGGGGGGGGGGGGGGGAGTGTCGGCAGGTACCTGAATAACGACACTATATTCCAGGACATGGTGTATATATCAATAGCATGCGGTAAATAATAATATTTGGCAATTGGTTATTTTAATATAGGGTGCTGTAATGTGGGCGTGGGGTGTACCGTAGTGGTGTGGGGTGTTGGACTTGGGGGATGCACCCTACTGGTGTGGGGTGCTGAACTGGGGGGTGGGCATTCACCCTAGTGGAATGGGGTGCTGGAGTGTGGGTGCACCCTAGTGTGGGGTGCTGTATTGTGGGAGTGGGGTGTACCGTAGTAGTGCGGGGTTTTGGACTGGGGGGTGGGGATTCACCCTAGTGGAATGGGGTGCTATACTGGGGGGGGGGGGGGGGGGGGGGGTGTAATGCGCACTAGTGTGCAGTCCCCCACCCCCCCCCCCCCCCCCCTCCAGTATAGCTAGAGAAAAATAATAGAAGTATAAATATTAGAAAAAAACTCGGAAAAAAAGCGTCAATAAACGATATAAAGTCTTTAATGGTATATGAAAAATTATATTTATTCTAACTATTCTAACCAGAACTTATTAATAAAATGGTATCAGATAAAAGTAATTTAATGTTTAGAAAAAAATGACCTAAAATCACACATCTACTGATACCTTTAAGAAAACCATATTTGTCTGTAATTTATTATACGAAAAATTATTTTATGTAAAATATGTAATACGATAGGCCTATAATCTACGTAACCATGGTAATGAATACTAAACAACACTAAAAAAAGCAGTAGGCCTATAATAACTAATAAATGCTGTAAAATAAATCTTGTTTGTCCTATTTATATTCCGCAATTCCTTGAAATAGGAAAAGCATTATTTAACAGGCTTTCTGCTTCGAAAAAATATGCTTTTACTATTCCGCGAAACTGCGAACGAAAAAGTCGGACAAAAAATTTGACTTACTGTACTTTCTTTTTGTAAAAAGAAATACTGCAGTATTAGAATTATAAAATAAATAATTGTTCAATTTAGGGTTTTACTTGAGCACCAAAATTATATGAAACTGAATGTGGGATAAAAATTCAGAGAGACTCATTATTAGTAATAATTCAATTGCGTCTTGTTGGTAATTGGGTGTTTAGCGTCGAAGGGTTTGTACAGTAGTTTGTACATTGTAAGCGCACTGTGCCAGTGTTCTAACGCAATCAATTTTCGGATTATAAATAATGGCGTTGTCGACTACCTTGTACCAATATTTATAAAAGAAACCATCAGTACTGTACAATACAAATCTTGTGGTATTTATAGATAGGGCCTACGGGAAACACTAAAGTCAAAAACGTAAAATCAAAAAGTCAAAATCGTAAAATTAAAAATTGGGTTTTTTGTCTTCACGACTACCCCTACCCTACACCCTTATTGGTTTTTTGTCTTCACGACTACCCCTACTCTACACCCTTATTGTTTTTTGTCTTCCGGACTACCCCTACTCTACACCCTTATTGTTTTTTGCCTTCAGGACTACCCCTACTCTACACCCTTATTGGTTTTTTGTCTTCACGACTAACCCTACTCTACACCCTTATTGGTTTTTTGTCTTCACGACTACCCCTACTCTACACCCTTATTGTTTTTTGTCTTCACGACTACCCCTACTCTACACCCTTATTGGTTTTTTGTCTTCCGGACTACCCCTACTCTACACCCTTATTGGTTTTTTGTCTTCCGGACTACCCCTACTCTACACCCTTATTGTTTTTTGCCTTCAGGACTACCCCTACTCTACACCCTTATTGGTTTTTTGTCTTCACGACTACCCCTACTCTACACCCTTATTGATTTTTTGTCTTCAGGACTACCCCTACTCTATACCCTTATTGTTTTTTTGTCTTCAGGACTACCCCTACTCTACACCCTTATTGGTTTTTTTTGTCTTCAGGACTACCCCTACTCTATACCCTAATTGATTTTTTGTCTTCGCATCTACTATTAACCTACCCATTATTGTTATTTTGTCATCGCGTCTCCGTCTACCCCTACTCTACATCCTTATTGGTTTTTTATCTTCGCCACTACCCCTACTCTACACCCTTATTGTTTTATGTCTTCACACGACTACCCCTACTCTACACCCTTATTGGTTTTTTTTTCGCGACTACCCCTATTCTACACCTTTGTTTTTTTTGTCTTCACGACTACCCCTACTCTACACCCTTATTTTTTTGTCTTCGCGAGACTACCCTTACTCTACACCAATATTGATTTTTGGAACATTAGACTTCTCAGCGTATTGGCCTAAATTATTGAACGCAGAAAACAATCACTTTTCAACATTACGGTCTATTCATCCTTCTCTATTTAGAACTTATGGAGACATTAATGGCACGTAATGAGACATTGGAGGTGTCTCATTGGTTCCCCCAAGCTTGACACTAGAACAAAGTCGCCTCCACTTTGCAGGACATTGCTTTCGCCGTGAGGACCAGCCAGTGCATAATCGTGTGCTTTGGCAGCCTAATGGAGTGAATAAGCATGGTGGAAAGCCCTTGACTTTCTTGAGATGCATCTTAAAGGACACTGAAGATGCGGATGATCTAGCAAATGTCATGGGTGATAGGGAGTTGTGGCGGCGCAATTTTGTCGACAAGCCAGCACAGCATTCTTAAAAATGCAGCTGCAATGCAGCATGCCGATCCTAGTCCTAGTAGTTTAGAACTTAGTGTATTAATACTGTATATGATGCAAAGTCAGAACCGGTTTAAAACTAGTAGTAGGCCTATGTGCTGAAAAGACAGAACACGTTTACAACTAGTATATTAATATGTGCCGTAAAGTCAGAATCCGTTTAGAACTAGTGTATTAATATGTACTGTAAATTCAGAACCGGTTTAGAACTAGTGTATTAATATGTGCTGTAAATTCAGAACCGGTTTAGAACTAGTGCATTAATATGTGATGCAAAGTCAGAACCCGTTTAGAACTAGTGTATTAATATGTGCTGTAAAATCAGAATCCGTTTAGAACTAGTGTATTAATATGTGCTGTAAATTCAGAACCGGTTTAGAACTAGTGTATAATATGTGCTGTAAATTCAGAAAACCCGTTTAGAACTAGTGTATTAATATGTGCTGTAAAATCAGAATCCGTTTAGAACTAGTGTATTAATATTTGCTGTAAAATCAGAATCCGTTTAGAACTAGTGTATTAATATGTGCTGTAAATTCAGAACCCGTTTAGAACTAGTGTATTAATATGTGCTGTAAATTCAGAACCGGTTTAGAACTAGTGTATTAATATGTGATGCAAAGTCAGAACCCGTTTAGAACTAGTGTATAATATGTGCTGTAAAATCAGAACCCGTTTAGAACTAGTGTATTAATATGTGCTGTAAATTCAGAACCCGTTTAGAACTAGTATATTAATATGTGCTGTAAAATCAGAACCGGTTTAGAACTAGTGTATTAATATGTGATGCAAAGTCAGAACCCGTTTAGAACTAGTGTATTAATATGTGCTGTAAAATCAGAACCCGTTTAGAACTAGTGTATTAATATGTGCTGTAAATTCAGAATCGGTTTAGAACTAGTGTATTAATATGTGCTGTAAAATCAGAACCCGTTTAGAACTAGTGTATTAATATGTGATGTAAATTCAGAAACCGTTTAGAACTAGTGTAATATTATGTGCTGTAAAATCAGAATCCGTTTAGAACTAGTGTATTAATATGTGCTGTAAATTCAGAACCGGTTTAGAACTAGTGTATTAATATGTGCTGTAAATTCAGAAAACCCGTTTAGAACTAGTATATTAATATGTACTGTAAATTCAGAACCGGTTTAGAACTAGTGTAATAATATGTGCTGTAAAATCAGAATCCGTTTAGAACTAGTGTATTAATATGTGATGCAAAGTCAGAACCCGTTTAGAACTAGTGTATTAATATGTGCTGTAAAATCAGAATCCGTTTAGAACTAGTGTATTAATATGTACTGTAAATTCAGAACCGGTTTAGAACTAGTGTATTAATATGTGATGCAAAGTCAGAACCCGTTCAGAACTAGTGTATTAATATGTGCTGTTAATTCAGAACCCGTTTAGAACTAGTATATTAATATGTGCTGTAAAATCAGAACCCGTTTAGAACTAGTGTATTAATATGTGCTGTAAAATCAGAACCCATTAAGAAGTACAGTAGTGTAGTAATATGTGATGCAAAGTCAGAACCCGTTTAGAACTAGTGTATTAATATGTACTGTAAATTCAGAACCTGTTTAGAACTTATTAATATGTGATGCAAATTCAGAACCCGTTTAGAACTAGTATATTAATATGTGCTGTAAAATCAGAACCCGTTTAGAAATAGTGTAATAATATGTGCTGTAAAATCAGAACCCGTTTAGAACTAGTGTATTAATATGTGCTGTCAATTCAGAACCCGTTTAGAACTAATGTAATATTATGTGCTGTAAAATCAGAATCCGTTTAGAACTAGTGTATTAATATGTGCTGTAAATTCAGAACCGATTTAGAACTAGTGTATTAATATGTGCTGTAAATTCAGAAAACCCGTTTAGAACTAGTGTATTATTATGTACTGTAAATTCAGAACCTGTTTAGAACTTATTAATATGTGATGCAAAGTCAGAACCCGTTTAGAACTAGTGTATTAATATGTGATGCAAAGTCAGAACCCGTTTAGAACTAGTGTATTAATATGTGCTGTAAATTCAGAACCGGTTTAGAACTAGTGTATTAATATGAGCTGTAAATTCAGAAAACCCGTTTAGAACTAGTGTATTAATATGTACTGTAAATTTAGAACCGGTTTTGAACTAGTGTATTAATATGTGCTGTAAAATCAGAATCCGTTTAGGACTAGTGTATTAATATGTGATGCAAAGTCAGAACCCGTTTAGAACTAGTGTATTAATATGTGCTGTAAAATCAGAATCCGTTTAGAACTAGTGTATTAATATGTACTGTAAATTCAGAACCGGTTTAGAACTAGTATATTAATATGTGCTGTAAAATCAGAACCCGTTTAGAACTAGTGTATTAATATGTGCTGTAAAATCAGAATCCGTTTAGAACTAGTGTATTAATATGTGATGCAAAGTCAGAACCCGTTTAGAACTAGTGTATTAATATGTGCTGTAAAATCAGAATCCGTTTAGAACTAGTGTATTAATATGTACTGTAAATTCAGAACCGGTTTAGAACTAGTATATAAATATGTGCTGTAAAATCAGAACCCGTTTAGAACTACTGTATTAATATGTGCTGTAAAATCAGAACCCGTTTAGAAGTACAGTAGTGTAGTAATATGTGATGCAAAGTCAGAACCCGTTTAGAACTAGTGTAATAATATGTGCTGTAAATACAGAACCCGTTTAGAACTAGTGTATTATATATGATGCAAAGTCAGAACCGATTTAAAACTAGTAGTAAGTGCTGCTAAATCAGAACTCACCTAAATTACCTCACCAAAATTAATGTATTAATATCAACCCGTTAAGTCAGAATCCGATTAGAACTACCCGGTAGTAGTAAGTCTTGCAAACTCAGAACTCGCTTAAAACTAGTGTATTAATATGACGTGCTGTATAATGTAATATTCAGAACCCGTTTAAAACTAGTAGTATGTGCTGGTGCTGTGACGTCAACAGAACCCGCTTAAGGGGGGGGGGGGGGGGGGGGGGGGGGGGGTTCCCATCTGTTATGGGGGTTATCCTGGATGCTGATTTCATTCCCGACGCCAGTTTTCACTTTTACCCAAACCTACTATGTCTGTATGTCTTTCTGTCGGATTTTCTGTCTGTCCGGTGATCTGTCTGTGAAAGTAATAGGAACGCATACCAACTAGCTAAACATTTTGTTATGGGGGTTTTTCATGGTTGCTGATTTCATTTCCGATGTCTGTTTTCATGTATTACGTCAACAAAATTGTTTATTAAGCTGTTGTCCATATTATGACGGATAGACCGACATCAATTCAGACAGACATGACGCAGTCAAATGAGAAAACTGACTTCAGAAATGAAATCAGCGACCCGGAAAACCCTTTCAACAAAATTTTCAGCAGGGTTCTGTAAATTCTAACATTTAAATGAAAAAATGACCCTAACGACCAAATTTAAATGCGTTTTCACGCAATTCTATTTTTTCAGTTGCAAAATTCTAAGGCTCTGCCGAAAATCGCTGATTTTTGGCACAAATAGTGTCAAGGTGGTTCTGAACAAAGTGTACAGACAAAATTTTGAAATATTAAAAATTGGAGCATATATTAAAAAATATCCCAATTTTTGGACCTTTTTTGAAAATATTTTGTATTTTGGTATTTTTGGACTTCTAGACCAAATATTGTAATTGGGTAATTCCATGTCAAGTCATCCACGACATGTAACCCACCCTCTCAGAAATTGCTAGAAATTCATCGCGATGAAATAGAATGCAAAGTATCTGCAAATAATTATCATTCTAGGCTTCTTTAGTGGTATTATGGGTTTCATGTCGGGTTTCATGTAACCGTAATGCTTGATTTACTGTTATTGCGTATATTTCATATTACAAGCATATCACATTTTGTGATCATTATCATTGCGAGGCGATATATAGTAAAGCATTCTCATTGTAGCCTTTTTTAAATGGTGCTATGGATCTAAATCGCCATTCCAGTTCCAATGAGCCCGAAATGAGTCACATACACCATCACAATAAGAATGCTTCACAGAATACACCGCTATATATCACCTCGCAGTGAAGGTAAGATCTTCGCTTGTAATATGAAATATAGGCAATAACTGTAAAAGTATTGATGATTTGGTCTTAAAACATGATTATTGTCTATCTAAATACATCATTACAGTTGCAGGAAGCCCAAAATGAAACCCATAATACCACTAAAGAAGCCTACAATGAGAATTCTTTGCAGATTTAAAAATATTTAAAACATTTTCACAATAATTTTCACATTTTCCATATGGTACATTTTTTTCGGGGGTGGGGTGCATAGGCATTTCCATTTTTGGGCAACCTTAATGCGCCTTCGCGCCTGTTGTCTTAGTGAAATACAAATAAATATCTATAAAAACAAAACGCCATGGACTCCAAAAATTATTTTTTTGCCAAATGTTCCAATTAACACAGAGTATTTGCACCAAGTATCAAAATTATTCATTGAAAGCAGCAAAAGTTATTAGAAGTCAGTTTTCAAGGTTTCCACCAGCCGAAGAATGTCAATTTTGCCCAGTATCTTGACTTTGACATATTTTTGACAAAAACTGACTTGATTTTCGTAATCAGGGCATCAAAAAACCCCTAGGGTGTAACTTTTATGATCTTAGATAACATACAAATTGTAATAGAACCAAAAAAGTAAACAAAGTCACAACCGCGACGTACGTTAATTTATTGAGACAGCGATAAAAATACCGAACTTTAAAGTGCTGTAACTTTTGATCCCCTGCACGGATTGAGATTAAATTTAAATTTTTTATTAGTTATTGTTATATGTGTATTTTTGATCTTTGAAATTTTCAGCGAATTCTGAGAGGGTGGGTTACAAAAGTCAAAAATCCTGAATGATTTGACATGGAATTACTCAAGTTTGTTTGTACAACTTATTATCCATCCACAAATTGTCGACTCATTTCATCTTATAATGCAGTTGCGATTTTTTTAGATTTTGCTATTATTGCAATAATTTTGCAAAATATTGCAATTGTAATTTTTTTATATTTTTTAGTAAACTTTGATCTGTTAACGACTCAATGTCAAAATATAAACCTGGCGGACCATTTTATTAA
>JAUCBJ010005975.1:0-11254 GCA_032718475.1 Nemertoderma westbladi | reverse complement strand
GGGATGTTGCTGCGGGAATTCCTCACGGAGCCGGATTTAGCGGCCTACCGCGTTATGATTATTGACGAGGCCCACGAACGCAGTCTCCATACCGACATCCTCTTCGGACTCGTTAAGGACATCGCGAGATTCCGCCCCGATCTCAAACTCATCGTCTCGTCCGCCACCATGGACTGCGATAAGTTCTCGGATTTCTTCGACGGCGCCCCTATCTTTCGTATCCCGGGCCGACGCTTCCCCGTTGACGTCTACTACACGGCGGCCCCCGAGGCCGATTACCTGGAGGCCGCTGTCGTTACGGCCTTGCAGATCCACACGACACAGAAACCCGGCGATATTCTCGTGTTCCTAACCGGACAGGTTGGCAGTTCGATTTATTATAAATATCGTTTTGTTATTAGTTTATACGGCCTGTACTTTCTGATAAATAGTTCCCTAACAGAAGGTTGGCACAGCAAGCTGAATCGAAAAGTGAAACAGTCTGATATTAATTTTGAGTGGACCGGCACTGTGTCGCTATAAAATACAATTTTTTCGCAATAATATCACCTACTCGGTACTTTTTCGATCAAAAAAATATTATTGAATTAAAATAGTAAAAGTCTGCGATAGTAATCCCCGCGGTTCTACTACACACGGATAGGGGGGGATTCGTGACGCAAACTAAATTCATCCCTCCTCATTTGAAAATCGTCTCAAATAATACCTGATTTACTCCCAAAAATAAAACTGTAACCTGTTCTATTGACTTTAGTTTATTGTTTTGATTATAATAATAACGTGCCATTGTACTGTAGCCTGCTCCTTTCCCTAAATAGTTACCGGTAATTTAACATTGAGGCGAGATATTAATTCGCCGAGATGGGAGTTGAGATGTTAGGACAATTGCGACCCGGACAATTGCGACCCGGACAATTGCGACCCATAATTTTTATTTAAAAGCATGGGTCGCAATTGTCCGGGTCGCAATTGTCCGGGTCGCAATTGTCCGGACTTCTCGTTCGGTTTCTTATAATTGTGATAACTTGAAAGATATAAACTGTAACTAATGCTATTTAGTAAATTATTAATGACTAAAATTTAATCGCATTGTTCTGTTGCTATTAATTGTTCTGTATTTGGCCGCAGGAGGAGATAGAGACGGCGTGTGAGGCTCTACAGGAACGGGCGAGGAAACTCGCTGGTAAGATCCGCGAACTCGTTGTGCTCCCGATATACGCGAACCTTCCCAGCGACCTGCAGGCCAAGATATTCGAGCCGACGCCGAGCGGGGCGCGCAAGGTGGTGCTGGCCACTAACATCGCGGAGACCTCGCTCACCATCGACGGGATCGTGTACGTGGTGGACCCGGGATTCGGGAAGCAGAAGAGTTACAACCCGCGGACCGGGATGGAGTCCTTGGTGGTCGCGCCGTGCAGTCGCGCGTCGGCTGCTCAACGCGCGGGGCGAGCCGGCCGGGTCGCCGCAGGGAAGTGCTTCCGGTTGTACACGGCGTGGGCCTTCCGGCACGAGTTGGAGGAGACCGGAATCCCCGAGATACAACGCACCAACCTCGGGAACGTCGTTCTTCTCCTCAAGTCGCTCGGGATTAACGACCTGGTAAACTTCGATTTCCTCGATCCGCCTCCCCAGGAGACCCTAGTGATGGCTTTGGAGCAGTTGTACGCGTTGGGCGGGTTGAACCATCGCGGGGAGTTGACGACTCTGGGGAGGAAGATGGCGGAATTACCAGTTGATCCGGTGATGGGCAAGATGATACTAGCGAGTCAGAAGTTCGGATGCGTAGAGGAGATTCTCAGCATCACGGCGATGTTAAACTGCAATGCGTCGGTTTTCTACCGCCCGAAAGATAAGATAGTTCATGCGGATAACGCCAGAACCAACTTCTTTATGATTGGCGGGGATCATTTAACTCTATTGAATGTTTATAACCAGTGGGTAGAGACGGGGTACAGCACGCAGTGGTGTTACGAGAACTTCGTGCAGCACAGATCGTTGCGTCGTGCGCGGGATGTGCGGGATCAACTGGTTGGGTTGATGGATCGGGTCGAAGTCCAACTCAGTTCCAACCCCGGGGATTCCGTCGCCATTCGGAAAGCGATCACCGCGGGCTACTTCTACCACACGGCGAAACTCGGGAAGGGCGGTCAGTACAAAACGGTGAAGCACCAGCAGACGGTTAGTGTTCACCCGAACTCGAGTTTGTTCGACGAGCAGCCGCGATGGTTGATTTACCACGAGTTGGTGTTCACTACCAAGGAGTTTATGCGTCAAGTAATCGAGGTTGAACCGAAATGGTTGCTCGAAGTGGCGCCGCATTACTACAAACAACAAGATCTCGAGGACAGAAAGATGCCGAAAGTAGTCGGGAAGACACGGGAGCAACTAGAACCGCTGCCCTGATCGGATGTGAATGTAATTATTTTATATAATTTATATTTAGTAATAAATAATACAGATTATTTTAAATTATAATTTTTTACGCACAATAAAGTTCGTTGCCATGGGTTCTGTGCAATATGGGACTGTATGATAAATGGCTCAGTTATAGTGTTTAAAAACATAGTCGATTATGTCTCGCGTTGAATGAGGACGTACGATAAATGATTAATGAAACCACATTTAGCTGTCTCGCCGACGGACCGACGGATCCCAGGTTGAGTCGACGGATGATATCCACTTTGCTGTAAAGAGACGATGCGGGATAGGAAAATGTTAATTTATTGTTAGTTAAATACCAATTTAATTAATTTGACTTTTGGAATTTGCTAGTCTTGCATTCCCGTGAATTACCTTTTTTTATTATTAATGACCTCCACAGCACAGTGAAAGTCTGTTAAATTTATTTAAGAACACACAGGCCATTAAAGTATTTTAGAAAAATGAATTAAACTTATGTTGTCTTGTTACTGAACACACTGAGTGTTCTGGAATGGTTTCAAACGACGACCCCTGGTCACAGTGACATTGAGATGAAGGTTGGAGGTCAGGCAGCTGATAGCCTGGCACCCGTAGATTATTACAACTATTATGTAATAATATAATATTTATTATATTGCTAAAATTAACCACTCAACCTATGGGACAGCGGTAAATTAAATAGTCATAACGGTAAATTTATTACCATATTTACCTTTGGCTCTAAAATCCCCAGTTTTCTAACTCTTAACTAATTATCTCGCCCCGCAGTATAGGCCTATTGGACATAATATTATATTCACATTTTTTATGCTAATAACAGGATAGTTGCCCACATTGACCGCAAGTTAAAATTGTGATCTTCACCGCAATTTCACCGCAAGGGAAATAAAGTCTCATTTTTTGTTTTGGTTAGAAAACACCGCCACTGTAACCTGCTCCTTTCCCTTGATGTTTTAAATTAAATAAATTATTCAATCCCACTAAACAAACCTTTGGTGTTTGGGGTCATTTTGCGCCATTGAATCGTTAATAAAAACTTATATTTTTTGCACTTTAATATTGTTCGGAAACACATACATAGTAGGCAATAATATATTACAGTAAATGACTTTAATTAATAATTATCCCGACCTGCGTCAAAACTGTTTAAAATCACTGCAATCTACCTCTGTCAGTGCTGGTAAGACTGAACGGAAGCTTGGATGTAAATCAACCGTATCAGAATCAGAGCCTGTGAGGATTCGCTAAACTTACAACTTTCTATTGTGTTGGGTTTGTTGTTGGGTTTTTTTCTACAGTTAATCTCGTGGGATTATCAATGTCTGTTGATAACAAACAATCCATTTTATTTTAACAATAAAGTTACATATTGTACGGTAAATATAATACTTAAATTACCTCTTCATCCCTCCATCGATCTTATTGACATCTTCCGCTGCGTTCACTTCGATGGATAAGTACTCTCGATACGAGCTTTAATTTAGCGTACAATAAATAGTTAATTAATGTTTTAACTTTTAAGGTAACTTATTTTCATATATATAATTTTATACTACCTGTTTGCTAAATAACAGTGGAGTTGGAGTGTCGAGATGAGTTTTGATTTTCAATTATGACTGTTTAAAAAAAACTAAGTTTATTCAATAACATTTTATAATAAAATAAACAGTATATTTAACAGTTTTAGTCTAAAATGTTTATATTTTTCAAAATTTTCCACTGATTGTCCAGGTCTGATTTTTTCTGTTCTCAGCTTGGACAGCCAATTAGATAAATGTGGTTTATTATAAATTCTTCTCCAACAAGTTAACAAAAATGTTGGACTCTATAACTTCCATCTGTAGGTGTTATAAACCACCCTTTCATCAGCTGTCTGCGTCTTGCCGTACAATAGAAACACTTGCTCCAGTGTAGGTTGTGTCAGAGTGTACTTTAATACCGGCACAAGATCGCAAAGTTTCTCCATATCCTGAAACATGCCTACCCAGTCTGGGACCCTGTCGTCCAGAGGTATCTGGTACATTGCTGTATTCGGCGTTGCATTCATCTCTAAGGCTTCAGGGAACATATCAATAAAGTTATCTATTGTTCTTTGCAAGAAGTATTTGTGTTCGATAGGCACCATGATATTAATAACACAGCATTTAGAAAGATTCGACTTCAATTCGGCCGCTGAAGCTAAACATTTTAATTGCCCGTTGACTAACATACCGATACGCGTTGATATGGCTTCCGCCTCTTCGTAGTTATGCGTCGCCACAATAACAGATTTCCCGCTCTGACATGATTCGTTAATAACTCTCCAAATTTGTTTCCTTGACAACACGTCTACGCCGGCAGTAGGTTCGTCTAGAATAATAATATTGGATGCGGCCATTAACGCGATCGCTATAGCCAGCTTCCTTCGCGTGCCCATGCTGCATTTGTACACGGGAGCGTCGACATCTTGCTCCAACCCAACCGACTTCATCATCCCCTGTACGGCGCTGCCGATTCGTACGCATTTGATCCCGCGGATGTGAGCATAAACTCTCAACGTTTCTCGCGGCGTTAGGTCCCCCATTAATGGGTTCTGTTGGGGACAATGGCCTATCGTTACCGAGTGTCTCGAACTGTTTTTATCAATTATTTGATCATGGACCAGTATACTTCCAGATGTTAATGGCTGTCTTCCACATATCATGTTCAGAGCCGTTGTTTTACCGGCGCCGTTTAAACCCAATAAGACCAGACATTCCCCCTGTGGAACACTGAGCGATAACCTGCGAACGGCCACACAATTCCTAAACTTTTTACTCACATTGTGCATTAACAACATATCCTTAGCCTCTTTCGTTCTTACCATTTTATCTACTAGTTCTCTCTCAGCTGCCACATTTGCATCTTCATATGTAATTGTATCTTGTACAGCAAGGTACTCACTAGTTATCTGCCTGTAATAAAAGCAATTTACAGTGCGAAGTATCTTGATTCCCCATCCACTTTCGATAATATATACCAAGGCCCAGCAATACAAAGCATGGAAGATAAATGCGAATAACCCTCTGGCTATTCCAAAGTAATTCCATTTCAAATTATCATAATCCACATTTAAAGTTAAATTAAAACGTTTTATGGAGAACAAACATTCATTTTCGTCAAAATTTCCATCACCATATTTCGTTTTCAGACGATATTCACAATTTCTGAGGAGTTGATTGTTTATAGCGAGATTAAATGAGGACCATAGTTGGACGCAGTCCGGAAGTATATTCCTTGTTACTTCCATAACGATATAATAAGCTTGTCCCCCTAATGAGCCTATTAGCGTGGCCACTAGAATGATGACGCTGCTAGAGAAAGTGAAGAAGAAGGTCTTTGAGTAAGCCGTAGTGGAAACGGCAAAGAAGAAGTGGAGAACATACATGAAAGGCAAAGCAGCTAGTCCGTAACCCATATAAAGTAAAATAGCTGCTGCGAAACCTTGCTGCATGTTGGCAACAATGTAGAAGATGTTCAGAAGATAGAGCAAAAGGAATATAATCGAGATAACCCAGGTGAAACACAAAAGGTCCCATAGATGGGACGCTAGCCAGAATACAGGCAGCGAACATCCCGAAATATTTTGCATGTACTTGGAGGTAGATTGGCGTTCCTGCACAAGATAAACACTGATTGTGGAGTAAAGACATTGACAACCTAATGTTATAAAGACACTCAACATGACGGACTGAGTTATATCCTTTGAATATTCGTGATTTGGTGTGTATTTCTCGTCTACTGGTTGCAGTGATCCCCGAATACTGTATCCGCCACCATGGTAATAACGCATAATTGCGTTGCTAAGCATCTCCACAGCAACCGGACCAATATGTAGTGCGTGCTTCGATATATATATCAATATGGCCAACTTTGGTGTTACATTATTGTTCTCAGTGGTATTTACCTGTCGTATATCAAAACCTAGCAGATGTTTATGTAGAAATATACTGGGATCATCTTCAAATTGTTCTTGAAAATATGTTTCTATATTTCTAACCTCTTTAACTGTCCAATTATTCGAAGACAAATTCAGAGAATCTTTGAGATTTTGGATGAAACAATTATTACAATTTTCTTTCGATTGCATTGTGATAATAGTTCCAGGAAAATTATATGTGAAACTTAGTCTTGTGTATATTAGAGGAGTATCCATGGTAATAGTATTTTGGGTATAAAATACGTATAGAATGCCAGGTAGGGCAAGCAACACTGGTATAACAATCTGGAACAAAAGCATAGAAATATTTCTTTTATAGTAGTAGTATCTCTTCACAAACATACCCATCATTTGGTAACATATTAATATCAAGCCTTTCGAATGAGGGAGCTCATCTAGTGAGTGACTTCTGTTATCATTTTCCAAGTCATTCTCTATTGATATACCTTCAAAGTCACAGTATCCTACAGTGGGTTCTCTTACGTCACCTAAACATAGGGTTGGAGGATTTGCGAAATGTACCACCCTTTTACGAAGAGGCATTGCTATGGTTACCAACCCAACCAATACTTCTTCCAATGACTTAGATACTATACTTACATCCAGTATGATGCCTGAGGTATCGTATCCCTTGATAACATCCACTATCGAACTAACCAACTTCCCGTAAGTTGTACACGGAATACCGAAGGCTAATAAATTATCCGTGCATTTCATCAGTTTCAACGGCTTATTTGGTAACAATGCCTGAACGTCAGCTTGCGACTGGTGAAATAGATTGGTCGCATTGATCCGTGTTGTGAACTCTAACTGATACCCAACATCAAACTTATCCTTTAGATATTCCACCGAACCATAGCACTGTATTCTCCCTTTAGATATGATTGCGACTTTATCCGCTAGACATTCCGCTTCCTCCATACAGTGCGTGCTGTAGAGAATCGTCCGTCCAATTTTGAGTTTCTTAATAATTTCCCAGAGCGATCGTTTGCTTGCTGGGTCTATATTTATGGCCGGTTCGTCTAACAATATCACTTTGCAGCCTCCCACGAAGGCTAGAGCCAGACCTAACTTTCGTTTCACACCACCCGACAGTTCCGATACAATCCTATCTGCGTGTTCTGCAATATCGAGTTTTTCTATTAACTCGTCAGTGCTGTTGCGTAGATCGTTTCCTAGCAACCCTCGCAGTCTTCCGTGCAGGTAAAGATGTTCTCTTATTGTCAGCGAGCTAGTGAAGAAATTGTTCAAAACGTTAGAAAAGGGAAGTTCATTGATTGGGAATCTTATTATAGTAGATTGTTTATCGGGTTTTTTTTATCTGGGGAGAAAAAATATTAGATATTCATTGTATTGCATGGTAGGCCCACAGTATGGATGTAATTGTTTTCCCTCAGATAAATATAAACTTTTATGTAGTGTGATGGATGTGTTGCACTAAAAAAGATATTGAAAATCAGTTTTAAGAATACGGAATTGCCGTAGGTATATAGAGTAATCTAAGAGTTTATGATGTTATAAACATGATACGCAGATGCAACCACCCTCCCCAGTCTCTATGGTAACGTAACGATTCCTCGACTACTTACTTGTAGAGACAATCCTCCTGCGGACAGTACCCTACAATCCCGTGCAAATCTCTCTTATCATATCGAATATCGTAACCGTAAATATAGGCGGTTCCTATGGTTGGTGGATAGAAGCCAGTAATAACGTTCATACACAAACTCTTTCCCGAAGCATTGTGGCCCAACAGTATTGTAATCTGATCTTCGTACAACGAAAGGTTGATGTTTGTCAGCGGGGACTTGCTACCGAAATGTTTACTTAGATTCTGGACACACAGAACTGGTTGTAAAGTTGTTACGGTTTCCTCAAAGAGATCCAACTCTTCCACAGACTCCCCACGACTTATTGTTTCTGATTTCACCTGTTTTAACTCAACTTCGCTTTCATTGTAACTTTCGTGGCTTTGGCTGTTGATTCTCCTTTAATAACAAATTTGCAGGGATTTAATATTTATACCATGTCCTGGAAAATTCGTTATTCTGGTACACATCCCCCCCCCCTCCCCCCAATTTCTACCAGTCTTAATGAGATTGCATGAAATTTGAATGATAAATAGTTTCACCTCACTCCCTCCTCCTAAAGGCCTGTTTACACCTTTAGACAACCTTTAGAGCAACTTTATCGGCAACTAGCAACTTTTTTGGAGCAACTAAATTTAATCGCTGTTTACACGTGGCAACTTTACCAGCAACTTGGCCGGCAACTTTTAGAGCAACTTGGCTAGTTTGACTGTAAAATAGTGGGTCATTTTATCTACTAGCTAGTTTTTGATAATTTAATTTTATTATCCCGCTTTATTTCGCCAACGCAAATTCCTTCAAGTTGCCGTAAAAGTTGAGCAACTTTTACGGCAACTTTTTGACGTGATTACACGGAGCAACTTGATCGGCAACCTGGGTTGATCTACAAGTTGCCGAGAACAGTTGCCACTGTAAACAGGCCTTAATTCGTTGCCAGCTTGCTTATTATTTATCTCTCAAAATGGTTGCCTAGAGTATTTAATCATATTCTTTAGAATCATTAGCTAAATAATTTATTTGAGGTGTTGAGCTTATAAATTAATATTTCAGTATCAATACTATCGGTATAACTTGGTAAACCATATTGTTCGAAAAATATGGCATGTTTTGATCTGTCGTATTTTTCAAAAACGTTATGCTTTTTCAGGCTTTTATTTGTAAAATATCTCATAAAGAAGAATGATACCAACTGTTGATACCAACTGACAAGTCCCTTAGCCAAAACCCCGTAACTCTGGCATCCTTCGCCAACGGTTATCGAAAACAAAGAGGCAACATTCTAGAATATAATATTCTAGAACATTTAATTATTTGTGTACGTCTGTTGCGTTGCCGGAGTTACTGGGTTTTGGTTTGGCATAGTATCTGCATTCGGGAAATCCCACTTCAAAACCCAGTATCTCAAACTGCTGGAAACCCAGTAAAACTCTGTTTACTGGGTTTTGACGTGGTAAATCTGACATTGACAATATACATGCTGGGTTTTGATTTGGACAATTTGTCTTTCGGAAACGATACACGATTTTGTTCAGAAAATACCAGTGAAAACCCAGTAAAGAATTTTGCTCGAAATGTAAGTGCAGTTACTGGGTTTTGGCGTAGGATCTTGGGATTTTTGAGCACATACTGGGTTTTGATGGAGTAACTTTTTCAAAATAACATCAGAAAGGATACACGAAACCCAGTAACTAGCATTCCTGTTTTTCGACGCTGTATTTGCTCTAAATTAGCCATGAAAAGTGCTATGACACTGTGAAGAATTTTTAAAGAATGGTGTATATAAATAGTCTTAAAATAGTTATTAGTACTGTCTAGAGCGGCTTATTGAGCATATCAAGTTAGTTATACCGCTTTTGTAAGGTGGTACTGTACTGGTACACACCAATTACAATAATACAAGATCCAAATTATTTATTCACGGGTTGTTAACCCGTACAATATATTTGATTACAGATACTTGTTGATGTATAGAAAGGGACTTACATAGCTTCTTTCAAGGACAACCTTTTATCCACGGTCCTGGGTTTTATATCAATGAAAACATCCCGCTGGATTTTCCTTGAGTTTTCCAACCAATAGAATCGCGTGAACAGGAAGTACCAAGGCCGCGGTTGGCCAAACCTCCCTGGGAATACAGTGCCGAGGTACCAAGCGAGGAACCCGAAGATCAAGATCTCGCAGACGAGCACAACGAGGATATGGAAGATTGTGAGCTCACTGTGTGGATATAGTGCTGGTGACGTCACTACCGAGAAATCTACGGCGGCGCCCTTGCTACGCCAAACGTCTAGGAAGCGTAGGATTACCGTAAGTCCCCCATTAGGTAACACCGAGAGCGGTAATATTACTTGGTACATGTGCATATCGAAGGCTATCATACACCCAATAAAACTAACTGAAAATAATAATAGTATCACGTTATTGTTAAAGTTTAAAATTACTATAAGTTTATTGTTTTCTGGTACATTTGATTGCCAGTGTAATGCAATACTGTATACTGTACTTCGCTTTTTTAATTTCTGAAATTCATGTACTGTATATTTACTTTTGCTTTAATTGATTTTCGTTCCTAGTGCAAGTGTCACTGTTGGGTAACGAGAGTGACACTAATCGGAAATGAAAGAGGGCAAGAAATTTCCGCGATTTTTTGATCAGATTGTATTTGTGATGGCTGTTGCTACTAGATTAATCCGCTAATTACTTAACTAATTAACTAAAATACTGTATTGGATAAAATAAGACTTGTCGAACAGTGAAATACCAAGAAATGAATAACTATTTACATCATTGTGTGCAAAGTAGCACTTTGCAGCGTTATGAGCCGAGTTTATTTATGTACCGAGCGAGCACAGCGAGGGAGGTTTACATAAATAAACAAGGGCCTTTAACGCTGAAAAGTGACCTTTGCAAGCAATGATGTATGTAATTTTGTTACATTATGTCAACTTATCAGCGTTCGGTATGTGAAAAAAGGATATTTTGTATACTCATTTATACATTTTAATCATGTACTATATCTAATATAAGTGAAATTTATTAACAGATACACTGGTACACAGTATTAAATAATACATTTAAATCTAATTAAAGTTTATTGGAAGTTATCTCCTGTGTGATAAATCATTAATCCATCTTGACTTTAATAGTCGACTGAAGCAAATCTAGTCACCGTCTGTGTCCATTCAGTTTTACTGAACACGTTCGTGGGGCCTTCGCGCAGCACGAGGCCCAGTTATGAGATACAAATTAAAATTGTGCGACTGTATCACAAAATCAGGTTATGAGA
>JAUCBJ010005974.1:0-45615 GCA_032718475.1 Nemertoderma westbladi | reverse complement strand
AATCCCTAAGCAGCTATTCAGAGCAAGTGTCCTGTGATTGGTTAGTCGCCTCTTGGGAGCTGATTCTCCTTTATAAAGTTATTTTCCAAGCTTCCATTCTTTCATAAATATAAAAAACTTGATCAGCATTACTTAAATAATTTGTACATTAAAATAAATGTTGGTTTTCCTATACAATAAATTTCATTTCTTATATATTATATTTTATTTTTTTCTTAAAATCGTTCAAATTAGAAACTCAATCTGTAAATATATTCTTCGGTTTTTAATCCCAATGGAATGTTGTTGCTATGTCTCTTTTAAGTAAAATCGCAGTTAAAATGAGTCCCAGTTAGTTAACAGTTAGTCCCAGTTAGGTAACAGTTAGTCCCAGTTAGTCCCAGTTAGTTAACAGTTAGTCCCAGTTAGTTAACAGTTAGTCCCAGTTAGTTAACAGTTAGTCCCAGTTAGTTAACAGTTAGTCCCAGTTAGTTAACAGTTAGTCCCAGTTAGTTAACAGTTAGTCCCAGTTAGTTAACAGTTAGTCCCAGTTAGTTAACAGTTAGTCCCAGTTAGTTAACAGTTAGTCCCAGTTAGTTAACAGTTAGTCCCAGTTAGTTAACAGTTAGTCCCAGTTAGTTAACAGTTAGTCCCAGTTAACAGTTAGTCCCAGTTAGTTAACAGTTAGTCCCAGTTAGTTAACAGTTAGTCCCAGTTAGTTAACAGTTAGTCCCAGTTAGTTAACAGTTAGTCCCAGTTAGTTAACAGTTAGTCCCAGTTAGTTAACAGTTAGTCCCAGTTAGTTAACAGTTAGTCACAGTTAGTTAACAGTTAGTCCCAGTTAGTTAACAGTTAGTCCCAGTTAGTTAACAGTTAGTCCCAGTTAGTTAACAGTTAGTCCCAGTTAGTTAACAGTTAGTCCCAGTTAGTTAACAGTTAGTCCCAGTTAGTTAACAGTTAGTCCCAGTTAGTTAACAGTTAGTCCCAGTTAGTTAACAGTTAGTCCCAGTTAGTTAACAGTTAGTCCCAGTTAGTTAACAGTTAGTCCCAGTTAGTTAACAGTTAGTCCCAGTTAGTTAACAGTTAGTCCCAGTTAGAAAACAGTTAGTCCCAGTTAGTTAACAGTTAGTCCCAGTTAGTTAACAGTTAGTCCCAGTTAGTTAACAGTTAGTCCCAGTTAGTTAACAGATAGTCCCAGTTAGTTAACAGTTAGTCCCAGTTAGTTAACAGTTAGTCCCAGTTAGTTAACAGTTAGTCCCAGTTAGTTAACAGTTAGTCCCAGTTAGTTAACAGTTAGTCCCAGTTAGTTAACAGTTAGTCCCAGTTAGTTAACAATGAGTTAATTTAAATAAAGTGTCTGCTAAATAAATTGCCAATTAATTAATTGAAGTCGCATTTAATTAAATTGTCAGTTTGATAAATGTTCTATTAGTAAAGTGTAAGACATTACTTCGATTAGTAAAGTGTAAGACATTACTTCTATTAGTAAAGTGTAAGAACATTAGTACATTTTTCAGTTAGCAAAAGTGGCAATTAACCCCAAGGCGGAACGCGCATATTTGATCTGATATATTTATAATTACATATCTCTCTGTGATACTAATACAATTTCGCAACATAGTTTTTTATTTAAGGTGAGGGGGGGGTGGGGGGGGTACTGGCTTGGAAGTCAAAATTTTGAAATGCATACTGCTCCAAAAAGCGAATAAGTAGAAATATAAAGTGTAGATGCTTTTTGGGTGGGGACTTGACTATTGAATAGTAACATTTAAAAATTAAAAAAAAATTGACCCCGTAGCGGCCAAAGCCAGCCAAAATATATATTTTTGACTTATAATTATACTTCTTTGTTATACTTTATTTTCAGATGTTGTAACCTGTATATTTGGAATCAGCGTGTTCGATTACGGGAAAAAAATATGAGAATAATTTTTGTTTCGTAATTTTTAAGGAAAAAATCGCTATTTTACAAAATAATTTTCAAATATTCAAAAAAGCACTGTTTTTTTTTCGTAAAATATTTTATAACAACAAATGAAAAATTGCAAAAACTAAAAAACTGCTCGAATTTTATTATTGCGCACACTGTATTTAATTAGGGACCAAAAACTTACAAATTGGTTTAAAAATAGCGGAGGAGTAGTGATTTAAAATTGAAATTCCAAAAATGCCATTCCGAGACATTACCATTAAAGTTTAAACCTGTTTGTCAAAACGTCTGTTAATATTTAAGAATATATGTTTTATTTCAAATTTGTAATCTTAACAAAAATCTGCTCTAAATGAAATGATATGAAAAAAATTTGAAATGAGATTTTTGGATATTTTCTCTATTATTATTTTACTTACAGAATACATAATAATACTGTATGGTTACAATACTAATTATAGTAATTGACGATGACAGATAATAATCCAACTATTAATAAATATTAACTTAAATATATATATAATATTAGTTATAATTGGCTATACTGATTTCTGCAGAGAAGGTAAGTTTTGTAAATAAATGTGTTTAAATTGATTAAAAGGTTTACCAAACACCCACAGTGCAAACATTTTGCAAATCAATTATATTTAATTTGCAATAAAAAATTGGATCACCTCGCTAATTGGTACTTATTGGTTTTTCTTTGCCACTATAAACACTGACGAATTTAATATTTTATCTTTAATGAGTAATACCGGTAAGTGTATCATTGCATGGTTCACTATCTGCAGTTGATGGTATGGACTTCAATATTTCAGATGACAAGTCTGGACAATCTCTGTTCCTGAATTTTAATAGGTAATTGTGCGGGAATGTATTTCCCGGAACTCAATTGCCAGAGTGAGAGTAGAGCCTGTTTGTCTGTGTTTTGCTGATGCTACTATTTCCAGAAAGGCAAATTTCCCTATCTAAGTACTGTACACACACATACAGACTTAACGGACAGACAGAAAAGCAAACTTATGACGAGATCCAATCTAGATATTATTATATAGTAATGACTCTGCCACTTACGTGTTTCGCCTCCACAAAGACACAATAAGATTTAAAGCAAATAATAATAATGTAAAAATTAAATTAATGAAAGTCAAATTTATAGGCATATGCAACTGACAATATACCAATGACAGAGACAGATGAACAAGTTGGGAATTAGCTGAGGTGATCGAATTACATTTATAATGCTTACTGGGATTTACCAGAAGGCTTTATGAAAACAACCCCTTCATTCCAAACATCCATTTCCTCAGAAATTCACAATGAAATTGATTCACGAAACATCAGAGGCAACAGGAACACTCCTCTCTTCTGGCAGTTATGTGAGATCTCGTTCTCGGGACTTTCTTTTCAATTTATATGTAAGAGCTCATTTATTGTTGTAATTCAATATCCTCAGTGACATTTTAATCTAACTTACGTAAATTAAATGATCTAATTCGTTTATTTTATTTTAAATATTTATGTAGACTAACATTCGAATAAATAGAAAATATTCGTTACTGAAATTACTAGTAATTATCTATTATTGTGATGTACTGTATGTCTTTGCTACTTACCAACCTGAACCCCATTCTATCTTAACTAAACGGGGCCCCAGAGAGTGGAGACTTTCAAAATTTATACCTCTCCAGGGTAAAATCGACCCAAGTAATAGCTGATTAATCTCAAAATTGTAACTGTAAACTGATCTATTGACTTCAGTTTATTGTTTTGGTTATAAAAACGTGCCACTGTAACATGCTCATTCCCCATAATTTATAATATTTATTTCACATTAAGAAGATATATTAATCCGCAGAGGTGAGATTTGTGTCAAGTTCCCCCTGTCTCTGAGGTCCAGTAATTTTTAAAAGTCGTTAATAAATTTGTGAATATGAATAATCACAATGGAAGGACAGTTACCACGAGAAGGAATAATCTATGTTTTTGTAGCTATTTGCTGTTTGGTATTTATCGTAATTCAGCAACCTGATTATAATCACACAGAATACCTGCACTAACCAAAATGACACCCATACCTACTCCATCTATCTACAGGTATAAGGAAACCAACAATGTGAAAGTTAATCATGCTGTCATAACTGTCATAGTTAGAATTAATTACGATACAGTAGACAATCCATTTGTGATTAATTTTAGAGTGAATTTTTGTTCATTGGTAAATAATCGATTATGATATTCATATTACCAAGGCAAAAGCAACGTCTGCTGGTAGATCGTAAGGTTCACATGATGCTAATATTTAATGCTATATTTATCCAATCTGATGAAAATATCGAAATTAAAACAAATTAAAAAAATGTTGTATCCTCCTTAGAGGACCAGTTCAAACAACCGATGGTCTCCCCAATAATGCAATCATCCTTATTTCTTTCCATGTGTCTGGATCAGGGCTACACATCAACATCAGATATTTTCTAGTTAACATAACATCAAAGGCAATTTTAGTATATGTCATGTACAGTCACATTTTATTACCATTTCGTAGGCTTATTGCACTACTATTGACATGACACATTAGTAATTGTATTTCAATTTGTAAAATATAATGTGAAACTCTGCAATATACTTAAATATCCTATATAGAAACTGAAGGTTCATTATCTGAATGCAATAAATTAGTTAATATATCCGAGCCAATGCAAAAACAGCAAATTATTATTATTATGGAAAAAGAAGTGGGGGGGGGGGGGGGGGGGGGGGGGGTGTAGATATGGAAGCAAATTCCATTAACATCCCATCTCTGTGAATCAGATTTAACATTATCAAATAAGGGTGATAAGAATATAACAGTGGCATGTTTTCTAACACAAATAATAAACGAGACAGAGCACTGGTTATTCACAAGTTTCACTGTATCAATAGGCCAGTTCATATATCGGATTTGGATTTGGATGTGTCTTCCCAAAGTAACCAATCAAAGGCATTCAGGATGCTGTAAGTCATATATAAAGTTATGGAGATAATTAAAGGTCGCAAATACCAACCTTGTGTTTATTGGGTTTCGTATGCCACCAATTTACGCTGGAATGACTTTTTCATCACTTTTTCATTTGAGCCACTATCTGCACCTTACCAATGGAACCGCTCCCATTCATACTATTGTGTTCTGTAACATATTTTTAGTTATGACTTACCCAGTCCATTTTCCTTACAGTTTCATATTCTCGTAAGCACTAAGCAGCTGCTATTTGCGTTAAATTTAGTTTAAATTCTAGTTGATTCATGAGCCCCCACCACTTATATTGTTGTTATAAATAAACCGAAATTTATGTCACCTTTAAAAGACTTCCTTCTTGCAAATAAGCCTTTCTTCTCGCAAATATATTTACACACATGTCCCAAACTATGAAAAATTACCAGAACATTCTCATTCTTAGTAAATACACGAGTTGTTAAGTTCTGGGTTGAAACTGTTTCACTGCGTTTCCGACAGATCATTCATTGCCTTGCCATGGGCATGGATGGTAAAGACAAGACTTGGCCTTCATTCAAATAAGGTGGTCAAAAAATCTTGCAAACCCTGTTCCAATGGGGAGTGATAATGATACACTTCACTATACACATTGCTTGCAGCAGTTGTAACAAGTACGTCAAAATCGAAAGAAAATCCCTTGGGTTGATTAGTGGCTTCTGGAACTAAGGCAGAACAATATTGAGACAATGGAAAAGTTCTGCTCCTTCCTGATGTTTGCTAATAACAATGTAAAGATTTGTATACATTAAGGGAAGATGATTGTAGCTTGTAGTATATTGTATCTACATAATAGTGAGCCTAGAAAATGCCAAGGTTAAACCAGATTCTCCAGCTGAATCTCCGACAGGTTCCAGTTGGAAGGTCTATTTGACTATTTGAAACTATTCTTAAACCTTTATGAAAACAATTCCGATTGGTATGCTAGTATAAATCTACTGGATCTCTGATATTATTCAAAACTATTATGTTGATAGTTTTTTTGTGACATTTCAACTTCTTGCTTTTCATTATTCTTGTTCTCCTGGATAGAGGCGATCACAATCACTTTTTCCACCAGCAACCCATCATACCTTTACAGACAAGTCATCCCCTTCTTCTATAGAATAGAGTAATAGAGAGTGAGAGAAGAGATTGTAAACAATCTGCAGATAGACCTATTTGGGAGTGATAAAGGTAATGTGGGCCAGGTGTAAGGAAAATATAGTCTGTCTGTATTGCTTTCTTTATCTGCTTAAGAACAATGGAATTTTCTATCCAATTCTACCATACCTTAGACGTAGAATGTTAATGTACTATTATTATTAGTAGTTTTATTAGTAAATATAAAGGACATTATGAACTTGGAGGATAATAAAAATACGTATTGATTCCAGAGTTCCATTTCCTATAATGTATCAGCATTGCAGCTGGAAATGCAGAGTTTATCAAGTAATTGAATTAATTGTGTTCCGCCCCAATTGTTACACGAACCAGATGTCATTTAGTTTTTTTTTCTATAGGTGCAGTACAGTTTGGTACCACAATACTCAGTCATGTTATTCCAGTTCAAAGAAATAATTATATATCTGATTTTCTATCTAAATATAACATGCTGCCTAATATATACAGTCATTTCAATAACATAATCCCTCTTTCTCCCCATACCTTTCTACAAATTATCATATTGCTTGAAACAAAAAGTTCTAGTTCAACAATCTGCGCATGGCCAGAATTTAAAATATTTTAAATCAAAGTTTTTCTGAATGTTTTTTTTTATGTAATGTCTTTTACAAAATGTCATTTTGTATTATAGGGTACGAACTAAAATACTGAACCAGCTGAAACCAGCTGAAACCACCTGAAACCAGCAGTAAACCACCTTGAAACCAGCTGTGAAAACCAATCATATTAGTTTCTAGGGGAAGTTAGATTTCGGCTGGTAACCAGGGGTGTACCTTAGATCCTAGACACGAACTTAGATCGGGCTCTATCTAGTTGTGAGACTTTGGATCTTAGAAACGGTATTAGTTCTTGGTGTGATATTACTGATCGACCTTAGATCCTAAATGCATATTTAGATCCTAAATGCGAATTTAGTGCAATCTACAGGTGCGACATTGATTGTTGCATACGAACTTAGAAACTAAAAATTAAATTTTAAATTAAAAAAAATTAATTACTGTAGGCCTACCCTACCCTGCAATATGGCTACTGTAATTATTTTTACAGTAGGAAACCCACAGTACAGTATGTCGGTCAGACAGTGTGTGGTGCCGGCAGACTGATCAGTGTGTAATGTACTGATGTAGTATGGGTACAAATGCAGGCGCAGGGTATGAACAGACAGCTGTACAGACAGATGCTATTCCTGTATTCCAGATATGCTAGGCATAGTACATATGCTAAGACTGGTTAATGTCACTACTGCTGTACTGTAGGCCTACCGTAATTGTTGTACTGTTGTAATGTAGCCAAAGTGATGAACTGCACATCGGATCAGACAAAGGTCGCACGCAGGATCTAAGTTCGTTTCTATTTGTGTCAGGATCTACGTTCGTATCTATGGTCTCAGGATCTAAGTTCTCATGTAGGATCTAAGTTCGCGTGTAGGATCTAAGGTAGCACCCCTGGTTTCCAGCCAAGATCTAAGTTCCCCTAGAAACTAATATTATTGGTTTTCACGGCTGGTTTCAGGTGGTTTACTGCTGGTTTCAGCTTGTTTCAGCTGGTTTCAGGTGGTTTCAGCTGGTTTCAGGTGGTTTCAGCTGGTTTCAGGTGGTTTCAGGTGGTTTCAGCTGGTTCAGTATTTTAGTTCGTTGACATTTGATGACAACTTTTTAATATTATAGTCCCACGAGAAATATTGCGGTAATGGAAAATTATTTCGTATACAGAATCCATAAGGATCAAAATATTATAAATTGTGCAATCCCTATTTCCATGTTCCCCTTCGCCATCCCCTTCCCCAATCCCCTTATTGTTTCACATAGCATAATTATGTTGCATTGCAATCCTAACTAGCTCTGGAGTTGGTTGAGAAATATCACATCGACCCTACGGATTTATATGTGTTTTAATACAACATGAAAGGCATCTCCCACTGATTGTTGGAATTATACATCCTAATAAGGGTTCCTAGATTGTGATTTTGTCAGCATATTAATATCAACAATGGCCATAATAGATTAAACATGCACCAGGAGAACACAGATTGAAATAGACAATATTAAAATTACACAATTTCTTTACTTGACACATCTGAATAATCAACTCTCGCTTTGACTTTAGTAAACAAAAAACAAGCACAGAACTGAGCGACGGTGTGCCCAACCAAGGTCTCCACCACAATATTTGTGGAAGCACTTAACCCCTTTCCATTAGCTCACTCCTGATTGCTTCTCCCAACCTTGCCTGCCACCTTCCTTGCTCTACCCGGTACTAAGCACTACACACTCACCTGTACAATCAATCTATACCCGAACTCGCATCCCAATAACTTTGTACTTTTCTTATTAAGATATTTATTCTACAGTTGTACAAATTTATTTTTGTGCTTAGATAATCGTAAACTGCACAAAATTAACCATAATAATAATAATAATAATAATAATAATATTGATTAATATTATTATATTTATATATATATATATATATTCGTATATCGGGTATGCTCGGCATACCCAAAGCGGTTTAATTATTATTACCCCAGCAAAGCCTGGGTTGGCGTAACCATTATCAAAAATCAGAATAAAAATACCTTTTGGAAATACGTCCTGATGTCCAGTGATCCTCCAGTCGCATCATCTAAATCATTTCAGTAATTTTTTTGTTTCAGTTAATTTCTTTCCCTCCATGACGGATCTAAATTTTGAATAGCAACTGACATGCAGTCCAGTATATCAATAAATAACATGTCTGTTAGAACGTCTGTGCAATATCATTAATATTGTATTTTACTTCAAATGGCCAAATTTCCTGTCTAATAGACGTCCTTTCTAAAATTAAATGCCTTTGTGGCATGTAATTTTCTGCCTCAATAACCTGTCTGGGTCTGCCAGATAAAACGAAGAAACCTTTGATAAATATAGTTGTTGTGAAAGATAACAAATCATATGTAAGGAAATGTATGTTGCCAATTATTGTAACAAACTGAGTTAAGAAATCTAACAACCTCTTTAAAATTGATTCATAGTTTAAAAAGTATATATAGAAATAAATTTAATTCGTACTTTACAAACGGAGTATGTAAATATTAATATTTATATTTGTTACCTGGATATATATGGGGGTACATTTGACGAAATCAAAATTCATTCTACATGGAAAAGTCAACGCAATACCAGCTGATTACTCCCAAAATTAAAACTGCAACCTGTTCCTTTCCCTTAATAAATATTTAACCCCCCCCCCCCCCAGTCTCTACTTGAAACATCATATTTATGATAGATTTCAATATACACCAATCCTAGTAGTAGTCAATATACACCAATTCAAAAATAATATTTTAATAAAAAATTACATTTTAATTCGAATGGATGTTGAATTTTTCGATTTTTTCGTATTATGTGGACCGAAAGGTTTTATTTTGGGTGTATTATTACATCATGTATAATTGTAATAATATTATGTCCCATTCAGTTATTAAATACATACAGGACAATTTGGTCCTAGACAATCCCTGTCCCAAACCTACTCATTAATGGGACCTAATAATCTGAGACGAATTCTTCAATTGCCGAATTGTTCAGGACAGATTTTTGAGGGACATAATTGTACAATTGCATTGTCCTGCCATGAATTGCCCTGTTTCCATATGGAAAACCATTTTTTTTTGTTTTATTATATATAATTTATACAACCTCATAAGTAATTAATAGTATTATATATGTATATATATATATTTAGTAAAATAAGTTAAAATCTAAGTAGATGAAAATAAATCTATCTAAAATTAACAGATAGGGGGGGGGGGGGGGGGGGGGGGAACTGGACGCAATAAAAATTCACCCCTCTTCAGGGTAAATTGGACGCAAATAACAGCTGATTACTCTCAAAAATAAAACTGTAATCTGTTCTATTGTATTTAGTTTATTGTTTTGGTTAAAATATCGTGCCACTGTAACCTGCTCCTTTCTCTAAATTTAGAATTTAACATTGAGCGGAATATATATTCAATTGTTAGTAAAATTATGTTATTTACCAACTGGAAAGTGCTGGTTTACACGCCAGTTGGTAAATAACATAGCAAGAGGAATTTTGCCGTCTCATAGGTGTGACTGACTCTAGAGGTTACAGAGACTAAGAGTGCATGGAAGCGCACATGGTTCACAATCAAAATAATTGAAGCATTCCAGAAGCGGTGAGCTGCCATTATTTTCGAATTTATCCCTGAGAGTTATCAGCTATAGTTCACATAGTTGAATAAATCGTATTACCCTAGTAGTGAGGGGAGGGGGTCCCGTAGCCGGAATGTAATCAATTTCGAGTGCATGGATTACAGCGAGGAATACTATAATTAGATGAGATTTTATCTCCCACTTTGAACGTGACGTCATCTAAATTAATGTCGTTTCCCAGTTTCTCAAGAATGCCTTCAGCACATATAGGTGGATAGGCCTATGATATCCTAATCATTCAATCCCTGGAATATAATCATTTTATGTTTATTGGATTTCAATACAGTTATATGGAGTCATAAGGCTTCATTACTCACCCGACAATGATTAGATTATAACTAGAAAACATTACAAGATTAATGCTTTATAAATTGGTGGTCTCTAAATATTACGTTGGATTTAAGGGGTATACCACCATGAACCATTTTTTAAAATGGCTGCCAATTAGTATTAAATGAAAATATTATTTTTTCATAGCCAACCACTGTATGGAAGGCCAAATACCCTCTATAGGGAAATTTGAAAATATATAACCTCCCTCTAGCGGCTGGTGGCAGAATTAAATATTTCACTAAATATGCTACTAGTCCCTCAATCTAGGTTCAAAATTCTTGAAACCAACTTTTTCGGACTCAGCGTCATTGATTCTACAAAAGTCATCTTATAGAATTTTTAATTAGCCATTTTAATAGAAATTTTAATTAATAAATTAATTATTATATTTTTAATTAAAATTGGCTGATTACAGAAACTGGTAATATTTATCAAAAATCCATAAAATAACTTTTAAAGAGCTGCCAAAGCTCGTACGAATGAACCCAAAACGAAAAAAATTGGTTGAAAAATGACGGAGGTGTAGTAATTTGAAAAGGAAAAATTTCATTCCCAGAAAACTGGCATGAAGAATGCAACCAACGAGCTAAAATTATCATTACGGGGGATTTCGGGGTCGCTTATTTCATATCTGATGTCAGTTTTAATGTTTGGTGGAATCTAGTCTGTGTGTCAGTCTGTCGGTCTTCTGTCGTTCTTACAATTTGACGGACAGACCGTCATACAGAAAGACAGTGATAAATCAAGAAACAAAAGAGGTCTTACTAAACGGTTTTCAGATTTGTAATCCTCATTAAATTATGCTCGAAATGAAATAAAGAAACAATAAATTGTCAATTAGTCCCCCCCCCCCGCCCCCCCTCCCCCCTCGGGGTGGGGGGGGGGGGGATACCCTTAATTGCAGGTCATCATTCGACATTGGTCATCATTCGATATAGCTATACATTAGTGCTTTAGCATACCCAGCGGGTACAATGGGAACCTGGCTTCTGCTGGGGGAGTAAAGAAAGGTTTGGATAGTTATAGTGTATTCAACCATGGGAGTTACAGTGGCGCCCTCCTTCCCTGTACCAGCAAAGAGAGAGGTGAGCTTTCGGGTTGCCTCCAGTGCTTCATCTTTCACATGTTCACTGTTAACTTTGCTTTACTTCATCTTTGATTAATTATGATAATTGTTGTTAAGTTAAGTTGTTACGTTTTGTTAAGTTGGGTTTTGTTTTTAAGTCCTCCCAGGCAACCTTCACATGGCGTGGTGTGGTGGTGCTTCAGGTTAAATTTTAATTTTAATTTAGTAAGTCATTACTATTGTTGATTTGTAATATATCTAATTTAATTTAACACTGTCTGACTACTTCATTAAAAATTAGATACAAATATTCTTAAAACAATAAAGTTGGAAATATTTCAATTCAATAACGGGGCAAAAATTTGCATGTATTCTACCTCTGTGGGGCGAGCCACGTGTAAGGTGAGCCTTATCAAAGGGTGTTAGTGGATTCAGTCGGCTATGTGCTCCAATCAGAAAATGGGAAGGGGAGCCAATTTACCAATATTGGCTGGAAGTGCCAGAAGTGACATACAACCGAAAAAGAAGATATGACATGGTTAGAGCAAGGCATGCTAGTAGGGGGACCATTAAGTCCATCTATGGTGAGCCAAGGGCCAACATAGCCATCACTTGGCGTGATCTGTAGGACGAACAATGGGAGGAGGAGGGCACTTGTATCAACCCCTATGCTACCATTGGTGCATTGACATAATGGCAGCCATTTTGTCAGTTTTATAAGGCAGTTAGTTGCCATTTAACACCTGAAGAGTGTGCAACGTTTTGTACTGCTACTGCATGCATACTATCCAACCATCATAGGCTACCAGTAACAGTGCAATCCAACATCAATAGTCACATTAACATCAAAGTCAGACTAATAAACTCAGTTATTTTACTGGACCTATGGCCAAAGTTAGTCCATCTACCATGGGATAGTAGCCCGGATGGTGCGTGACACACTAAGCCAGTCGAACAGTCGGGATTCGGGGCCAACATGGATCCCATCACAGTACAAAACGTCCACAGCTGAACAACGATGAGCGAACCTGGAGCGAAGTTCATGCGAAGTTCTGAAAGGGGGTGCAGCCTATCAGCAACTCCCATCGAGAGGGATATCACTATCTGGGAGGTGGTGATGGAGCGGTACCAGCCCGCCATACCAGATCTGTCAGAGGGGAGATGCGGATCGATACGAGGCGAGGAACACAGATCGGGGTATAAGGCGAGGGACGTGGATCGATACACGATGAGGAGGTACCAAGGCCACCAGCCAATGGGCAGGTGTTGGTGGCACAGGGTCCAATGGAAAGGCGATGAATGGGCCCACAGTACAACACTGCACAAGGAGAAACCAGGACGATCAACCAGTATAACATGCGGATGTGGAGGAAAGCCAGAAGTTGACGATGGGCTACAACACCACCAGGAAGCTCCTCAATATTGCAAAGAAAACTGGTAAAGTTGATCTGACTATGAGGCTACAAAACGTTGGTGTAACCAATAAACATTGTGAATATTTAGCTCGATTTGGGCAAAAGGATCTGTTGGATGAGCGGGTGTGGGAAGTCACCACAGAATTATTTAAACTAAAACAGAGTTGGATTATAATTATTAATAAGGTGTATGTAGGGCCGTACAGGGTAGATACACGAGGTATAAAATTAGCGGATAAAGCAGAATCGGATGATATCAATCCTGATTCATGAGGTTATCGCATAGGACTCCATATCGTCTGTGGGGGAAGCCAAAAGGGCTAGTAAAGTTAATAAAAGATTGGCATTCATTGTAAGCGTAAATTTTACCACATCCTCTGTAAAAGCAAGAAGGGTAGCGCAAATAGATGCAGTATGTCAGCAGGATCTGATCACATTGGATGAAAATGTGTTGGAATGGAGGTTGGACTTGGAGAAAGACTCATTAGAAAGGGAATTAATGAAGATGAATAAGGAAGAACAAGGCTGTGCAAGTGATGGCACCATTTCCGGAAACTAGAGTGACGCATCATGTGCCCCTGTTCACATACAATGGGGTGGACATGTTTGGTCCAATGAAAATGGTAAAATTAAAGTGATGCAGCACACAGAGAAGCGCTACAGGATAATCTTTGTGTGCAACATCTCAAGGGTGGTGCGATAGAACTGGTGCGATGGCGTCAGCATTTATAAATGCTTTGGAACGATTCTTACCCCTCAGAGGCATGATTGTCAAGAAACTCTATTCAGACAATGTCACCAACTTTGTTGGAGCAAAGAATGAGTTGCCTGAGGCCTTTGACATCCTGGAGGGAGAAGAAGTGAGAGATGCTCTAAGGAAGCACCTGATAACATGGGAGAGGAGAACACTCTTTCTGGGGAATATGCCTCTTGGAAGATTCATTATGGGCTTTTATTACATTCTGGTAGTTAGTGGACTGGTCTTCGTCCAATGACTGTAGTATCTAAATTCGACATAGAATTCTTAATATGTGTGTGTATATGTATATAATGCAGCATGCGACTTTAGAAGATGTTTAAAGCTGGTGCTGGGCATACAGTCACACTCCATCTCAAATCTGCCATCATGACATGAAACTCACATACTCCTAAGGACGCGAATTCTAGGCAGGGCAGCCCTTATGCCCCCAAAGAACATATGGCATCAAGATTCTTCCTGCCAATCTTTCCATTACTTTGAAACCTTCCACTATATTACAGTGTAATACATTACGAATCAACATTACACGTATTTATTGACAGCATCGCCATTGTGTAGTCACCCTTAATTTACCACTTCAAAATTGTATCTAATATTTTCAGTTGTAAATGAATAATTACATAACCTGGATTGACACAACTTTGAATGAAATAAAACCAGCTGGATATATCGATCTGTCAATATTTGAGCTATTATGATTCATGTTCTTTCCTATTGTCCACTCTTTTTCTCAGTTTGGTTTCTACAGGACAAGGCTGTAGTTTAATTATTGCCCAATGAATGAACTCAACCGGCTGTCCATCATATGACATTTTCTTTTCAATTTTTGTTAATAAAATCTTTGCTAGATTTTTTAATCAGACGAAACAGTACTTGAACGACCCTTGTTGATATTATTAAATTCTTTAGAGACGCTGCCTCTGCAAGTGGTTATGTGCATCATTATTTAAAAAATTATAATTTAATTTGCATTGTACACAAGCTTTGCGTGTTATTATTATAGGATTTACGTTTAGACTCCATCCAATATTAATTAATATATCATGTGGTAAAAATTATGAGTGAAGATTGTTTTCCCAATCACTTTTTCTTATTCTGTTTCTGATTTGAAGACACTTAATTTTCTGAGCTTGATGAATTTTAAAAGAAATTGTCAAAATAAAACTTTCCTACAAACATTTACTTACATTTACAACATTTACCTATATCGTTTTTTGACATAAACTATGATTTTGTTTCTGGAACATAATTTGTTTTTCAATTCTTCAACGAATATATATTTTAAAAATTACCAAATATTGCTGAGCTACGGGTCAGCGGGCGTTTATTAATAACACATTTACTAAATTAAACTGTTCTATTTTCGGATTTTGATGAAATAAAGTATACCTGAGGTTCGGAAAGTATTGTAACAAACATCGTAAAATTTAGAAACAGCATCAAATTGAACCTTTAAAAATGGATGTAGGACAATTCGACTAGTCCGGGACCGGATTGTCCGTGACCGAATTGTCCGGGACCGAATTGTCCGGGACCGAATTGTCCGTGACCGAATTGTCCGGGACCGAATTGTCCGGGACCGAATTGTCCGGGACCGAATTGTCCGGGACCGAATTGTCCTGCTTCCTTTAAAAATGTGTTTTATTTCTGATAAACTTTAATGCATGAATGAGGGAGAGAGAGAGAATGCACTTTTAATACAAAAAATTATTTATTTAATATTAAGAATTATTTAATGTTGAAGTAAAACTACATTACGTTTTTACTCAATTATTGGATTCACTATTAATCAGTCAATCACTCAAACAATAATTTGCATCGATCAGACATCCAATCCAATGTTGCTCCTAATTTGTAGACATTATAGTTTTATGATTAGGGAATTTATTTAATCAAAATTTTTCACAATCTAATGACACATATTTATTTTGTATTATAATACAACCTTGTCCAAACCCATCCTCCGCATCCATATAATTAATTATAAAATTATATTAGGTTAAGGCAGAAAGTAAAATAGCAAAGGAAGTGAATGTGGGCGGGAATTAAAAGTAATGACTGGTAAGTAACATCCTTTTGAAGAAAGTAATAACTTTATTTACGTTTAGTCCGTCCTCAACAGGGGAGTATCCAGGAATTTTGATAGGGGGGGTGGGGGTCCCTAAATTCTAGGGAGCTCACCCAAAATTCAGGAATCATCAGCTCAAAACTGACAAAATCTATCGGGATGTCAAAGGTGACATCCAAATAAATGATACCAAAAGATTGGAAAACAAGCTAATGGATTTTAAACATTATTTTGCAGTTTACATTTTAGTTGAAAATACAAAGGAAGCATTTGGCTAAACTAGTAATGTCATACATAGCTTTGTTGAATGTAAAAATGTAAAGCTTATAAAAATGATAATAGGCGAATGAGTTGAATCAATCATAGTAATGATATTAAATGTGTTTTTAAAAGTCGAGAAAATTTAATATCATTAGGCATGTTAATTATTTGCTGTAATATCTCAAATTTCTGAAATTATTGTTAGATTGGTGTGCAATAGGAAGGTGTTGACAGCTTGGGTGTATCCAAGGTATTGTATCTCCAGTTTCGGCTTTCCGAGAGCCGGCAACCATTAATTCCATAAGGTGGTGGTAATATGAACACAATGTGAGGCATAAGGTGTCGTGCCCACTGCCCAGTCTATCATTGTACGTGCACAATAGGCATAATGATACCAAGGTTTGACACATTGCATGACCAAACACTAATTTACACAGTGTATCTCTGCACTGCATTGCCTAATAATACTTTACAAATTGTGGCTCCAAGTAGCATTTATGCCAGTTACTTAATTCTAGCAAGGATTCATTTATTACATTCTATGTTATGCTATGCATTGGATGATCTTTTCAAGTGAGAAATTCAAAGCTGCGGAGATTTACTTAGACAATTTTCAGGAACTAAATTATGCTGGGGATCTAAATTACGCTCACATTTCCGAATATTGGGTTAATACAAGTAATTATCTAACTTCTGCTAAAAGTTACTAGTCTCTATACCGAAATACGGATGATTTGGGGATTAACAGGTCAGATCGCCATCTGTGCCGGTGTCGGTGAGTTCCACAGGTTGCCTGTAATGCACCTAATGGTGCGGCTGATATATCTATGTATAATAATATAAATAATTTGAATTGTAAATGTAAATAATCCCATCCAATCTACATTTCAAATCCGTGTTGAATCTCGATAGTGAAACAAACATAAATAAATGTTATATTGGTCTATGTTTAATTACTGGTCTGTTCACTAAACTTCAGGATTTTTGCTATTTATTTAAAATGTGCAATTTGAATCATCTTTTTGATAGAGTTCATTACACTGTTCATAACATTTCATATCTATCTATAATGGGCCTGCTGCATTGTAGCGGCACATTGTGATGATATGAAGACGTAACAAAGAAATATTGTGCCACAGCCATGCAATCTACAATTGGTTGCTGTAATGCAGCATGCATTAAGAATGCTATGCCGGCTTGTCGACAAAATTACGCTGTCACAACTGAGGAAAAAAATTCCCCGATGACTTTCGCGAGATGTTATCCGTTAAAAGGGTGTTGTCGCGTTACGGCTAATTTTTTGAGAGATTAGCCGTAATGCGACTTTCAAAGTCGCGATACGGCTACTCTAAAAGTTGCGTTAGGCTAATTCTCGCGTTATGGCTAATTGTCGCGTTACGGCTAATCTATTGTCTTACATAGGGAATCATTATCAATATTATTCTATGGTGTTTACGAACAGATGAGGTCCGAAAAATGTAATGTAATAATGTTTTGAACAGCCAATAATAGCAGCCAAAGAAACACTTAATGGTTTTGTGGAACATATTCCACTACTTCATATCGATGTTGTTAACCAACGCCTGGCTCACTACCTAGGCCATATGGAGTTCTGTTTGGGGACTGATCACCAGATAATGACCGTCCTCCCGGCCACCTATCACCCAGTTGAAGGTCCAGCTGCATTGGGAGGGGGTGGTGATCCCGACTGGAATGTTGGTGTGGTGCACCACACCTCCACGGCCAAACCATTTCTTCCCAACCCACCCCCGAACCATCCCATCGCGGCCGAACCATTTCTTCCCAACCCACACCCGCACCACCCCTTCGTGGCCGAACCATTCCAACCCACCCCACCACCAAACCAACCACCCCTTCGCGGCCAACCATTTCTTCCCAACCCACCCCTGAACCATCCCATCGCGGCTGAACCATTTCTTCCCAACCCACCCCCGCACCACCCCCTCGCGGCCGAACCATTCCAACCCACCCCCGAACCATCCCATCACGGCCGAACCATTTCTTCCCAACCCACACCCGCACCACCCCTTCGTGGCCGAACCATTCCAACCCACCCCACCACCAAACCAACCACCCCTTCGCGGTCAACCATTTCTTCCCAACCCACCCCCGCACCACCCCCTCGCGGCCGAACCATTCCAACCCACCCCACCACGAACCAAATGCCATACGTGGGCGATCACTGGTTAGTTTTAGATACTTTTCATCTGATTATTATAATGATAAATTCAAAGTGCAATATTTCAGCAATATACTGATATACTTTCGACCAATTTACCTATGGTGCTGTGTACTGCGGTACTCAAGGCAACAAAAATAATACAATAATTAATAAATTAAGTTTTTTTAGTTAAAATCACAACCCCCCCCCCCCCCCCCCTGGCTATTCCCATGCTGTAAAACAGTATTACATTATATTTTACGAACCTTCCTCATCTGTACGTAAACACCATAGAATAATATTGATAATGATTCCCAATGTAAAACCAAGACAATCGATTTGCCGTACCGCGACTTTCAAAGTCGCGTTACGGCTACTCTGAAAATTAGCCGTAACGCGACTTTCCACAACGCGACATTAGCCGTACCGCCACTGCGCCGTTAAAAGATTACCCACATCTTCAAGGCCAGTGTCCTTTAAGAAGCGTCTTAAAAAAGTAAAAAAAACCATGCTTATTTTATCCATGAGGCCACCAAAGCACAAGATTATGCACAGCCTGGTCCTCATGGCGCTCTCTAATTCTTCTACTGCTGCTCTAAATAGTCGAACCTTAATTTTCTGATGTATTCTATGTGACTTCCAAATCCTGGACAGCCTATAACAGTTCATAGTGCAGTTGTACACATAAAATATATAATGAAATATTAATAGTGAGGCATTAATAATTTATTTGTTCAAATGATATAACATCAAATCAAATCCTCATTTAGACTGCCTTGTAGGGGATGATGATATGGTATTTATTAGTTTGTAGCTAGGGATTTTCTAAGAATTCTACAAATGTGCTAGCAGTTCTAGAAGGAATGTGACTGCAACTATAATGCTATGTATAGTTAGTTCTCATATCTGTCAGTATCATTCTGTCTAGTAACCGTCGATACAATTAAATTAAATTCAATTTATATTATTTATCTTGATTATAAGTAGTGCTTAAGTTTACCAATATTCGTTATGTTAATTGTAATTAGATACTGTTATATAAATAACAAGTCACAAGGGGATGCAAACATATGTGTTTGTAATACACAGCCAGTGATGGTAGCCGTCATATTGCCTATTGCTAGTCAGATTGTCGAAGTTGATGGGGGTCTAATTCCTTATAAGCATCTAATGTTTCAGAGCATAATAATCTCCAATCAAGATCTACCTATATCTTCCAGTAAAATCGAGATAGTACTCGGATAACAGCACACAGAGCGCCTGAATACAGAGAGCACCTGGCTTCAAGACTCATGTTGATTGCTATCCCATTAATATATAGATGGTTAAAGTGACCAAAAGCCACCACTAACCCGGCCCCAGGCCCCCCACCACTAACCCGGCCCAGGCCCCCCACCACTAACCCGGCCCCAGGCCCCCCACCACTAACCCGGCCCCCAGGCCCCCCACCACTAACCCGACCCCAGGCCCCCCACCACTAACCCGGCCCCAGTCCCCCCACCACTAACCCGGCCCCAGGCCCCCCACCACTAACCCGGCCCCAGGCCCCCCACCACTAACCCGGCCCCAGGCCCCCCACCACTAACCCGGCCCCAGGCCCACCACCACTAACCCGGCCCCAGGCCCCCCACCACTAACCCGGCCCCAGGCCCCCCACCACTAACCCGGCCCCAGGCCCCCCACCACTAACCCGGCCCCAGGCCCCCCACCACTAACCCGGCCCCAGGCCCCCCACCACTAACCCGGCCCCAGGCCCCCACCACTAACCCGGCCCCAGGCCCCCCACCACTAACCCGGCCCCAGGCCCCCCAACACTAACCCGGCCCCAGGCCCCCCACCACTAACCCGGCCCCAGGCCCCCCACCACTAACCCGGCCCCAGGCCCACCACCACTAACCCGGCCCCAGGCCCCCCACCACTAACCCGGCCCCAGGCCCACCACCACTAACCCGGCCCCAGGCCACCCACCACTAACCCGGCCCCAGACCCCCCACCACTAACCCGGCCCCAGGCCCCCCACCACTCACCCGGCCCCAGGCCCCCCACCACTAACCCGGCCCCAGGCCCCCCACCACTAACCCGGCCCCAGCCCACCCCCCCACCACTAACCCGGCCCCAGGCCCCCCACCACTAACCCGGCCCGAGCCCCCCTCCCACTAACCCGGCCCCAGGCCCCCCACCACTAACCCGGCCCCAGGCCCCCCACCACTAACCCGGCCCCAGCCCCCCCCCACCACTAACCCGGCCCCAGGCCCCCCACCACTAACCCGGCCCCAGCCCCCCCCCACCACTAACCCGGCCCCAGGCCCCCCACCACTAACCCGGCCCCCGGCCCACAACCACTAACCCGGCCTAAGGCCCCCACCACTAACCCAGCCCCAGGCCACCCACCACTAACCCGGCCCCAGTCCCCCCACCACTAACCCGGCCCCAGGCCCCCCACCACTAACCCGGCCCCAGGCCCACCACCACTAACCCGGCCCAAGGCCCCCACCACTAACCCAGCCCCAGGCCACCCACCACTAACCCGGCCCCAGGCCCCCCACCACTAACCCGGCCCCAGCCCCCCCCCCACCACTAACCCGGCCCCAGGCCCCCCACCACTAACCCGGCCCCAGCCCCCCCCCACCACTAACCCGGCCCCAGGCCCCCCACCACTAACCCGGCCCCAGGCCCCCCACCACTAACCCGGCCCCAGGCCCCCCACCACTAACCCGGCCCCAGCCACCCCCACCACTAACCCGGCCCCAGGCCCCCCACCACTAACCCGGCCCCAGGCCCCCCACCACTAACCCGGCCCCAGGCCCCCCACCACTAACCCGCCCCCAGCCCCCCCCCCACCACTAACCCGGCCCAAGGCCCCCACCACTAACCCAGCCCCAGGCCACCCACCACTAACCCGGCCCCAGGCCCCCCACCACTAACCGGCCCCAGGCCCCCCACCACTAACCCGGCCCCAGGCCCCCCACCACTAACCCGGCCCCAGCCCCCCCCCCACCACTAACCCGGCCCCAGGCCCCCCACCACTAACCCGGCCCCAGGCCCCCCACCACTAACCCGGCCCCAGGCCCACCACCACTAACCCGGCCCAAGGCCCCCACCACTAACCCAGCCCCAGGCCACCCACCACTAACCCGGCCCCAGGCCCCCCACCACTAACCCAGCCCCAGGCCCCCCACCACTAACCCGGCCCCAGCCCCCCCCCCCCCCCACCACTAACCCGGCCCCAGGCCCCCCACCACCACTAACCCGGCCCCAGGCCCCCCACCACTAACCCGGCAGTCTCCACTTTTAACAATTAATTCATCAAAATACATACATATTATGGTGTGTTTCTATTGTCTGTTCTTCACTTCTTGTGTTTCGAAATTGCAGTGGTTACTATAAGTAGGCGATCTGGACTATAAAGAAATCATTTAATCAGGACCTAAAATGTGTCTAAACTACCATCACTTGGTGTTGAATGAATGGGAAGTAGGTAGGAGGGCTGGGGTGTAATCAGGCAGTGGCGTCATGATAGAGTCCAGTTAGTTAATTGAAAACTCCAGGTATTTGAGTGGGTAGGTAATCCAAATAATCAAGCAATCGACATTGCCTTTAGAAGGAATTGTTGAGACACGTTTGTGAGGAAGAGCCCTTGGATGAGGAACCCTCGGGCTGTGTATCATTAGATAGCTCAATGTAAATCCTCTTACTTCGTGATGAAATACAACCAAATAGTACCGGTAGTTGGTTTTCCCTGTGGAGATTGAAGAGGCAGTTGGCTTGTAGCTTTGCTATGTAGTGAATGGCAAAACAAGATTTATAAGCATTTAAATTTATTGCAAATTTAACAACACATATTTATATATAATAATATAACTTTAATATAAAAATCATCAACAGTATGTGTCTTAGAAATAAGCAATAATAATAGATTCAGTTATATAATTACGGTAATAGAAAATATTGGTTTAGCTATGCAGATTTACACTAAATGTAAATCCGGGCCCGGCTTGTAGTAATTGGAATCACATAGGTCAGCTAGTGGAATAGTAAAAAAATAAGCAATGCGAGCGAGATAAAGCAGATTTAATATAGTGAAATACGTGCAATCTGCAAGCCTGGAACCCATGTACAATTGTACATATTATTATAATTATTTTGATATCAATTTCAACATTTCAACTGATATAGTATTCCAAGTGCATAATATTTAAATGTATAGCTAGGTAAGTTAGAAGTAATTATAATGGGGTAAAAAAAAGTTGTGCATGGAATATGAACGATATATTACATCCGTTTTTAAATTGTCTGTCCATTTATTTTGTTGGTAATGCGGAGCAATTAGTCCATTCCGATAGTGAGAGTTAATTATTACTGTGGAAATGCTGTCCGATTATTAGAACGGACACATAATTACAGGACTGAATTAAGTGTATGAATTCTGTCTGGTTTCCTTTCCCCTGCAGATATGGTAATCCAAAACTTGGCATTTGAGTTTTGTTGCGTTGCCTGAATACCTAAGTAGTGTGCATATAATTACTGGGCTGCATTATAGGCATATTATTAGGCGAATATATCAACACCTCGGAATGCATGTCCTTAGAAATGAATAAATTCTGCATGTAAATTGCGGGATGTGCCGGTATCGATTAAATTAACAAAAACGATTAGTTACACAAGATGTAGTGTAGAAGGTATCTCTATATGGGATGGAAAAGCCCAAATCCCCAGGCATTGCATTAGCATTACAAAAATGATGTTCACTCTAATAAAAATAACAAATCCCTTAGGGTTCAATTTATGAACTTACAAAAGTTGGTTGGTCGGCATCGATGTAAAAATTTAGCCTTAGTTGGTAAATGTAAATAAATATATAGGAAGAAAATATATTCTCAGACATTTGTTTCATCAAAATCTGGCTGACTGGCTGCATATAATTTTAGGAATATTCCCCATGTGCCACAATTCTTCAGAGGTAAAAATTATAGTTAATTCAAGAAATAATATCATAATGCATTTGTATAGCGCCAATTTTACAATAGTAATTGTACGTTAAGGTTACATCACAAACAATACAAGAATTAAACCGAATCGCAACTGAGTGGTTCCACTAAGATTTTCAATGTTCATTTCATAGATCTTTTGCTTTCTCCTGACCATGGTTATAAGCTAGTTAAGAGGTGGACTAATAAAATTAATGTCCATAGTTACTCAATGCTCTTGATCACAATAATCTTTAATAAGAATCACTGGGTCTTAGGTGCCTATATGCCCTAGGAGAAAACAATCTTCTACATGGACTTATTTGGAAAGGAAAACAGTAGGGCTGTTAATGCTCTAAGAGATTGGGAATTCCAAGAGGCGGAGAGGCGGGATCACGGTCTTGACAGTTCACATAAAGTACCCAATCAGTACCAAGCTTCAACAAAACGGTTTTAACTGTGGGACATAAGTATGCCATTTTGCTAAAGAATGCCTGAATGGGAGTTACAACTTTCATACTAATGATAATGCTATGCTAGCATACAGACAGGAGCTTGAGAGTTTGGTGACTGAATTTATGATCCCTACTCGCTGGCCCTCATCTCCAAGGACTTCCTCACTTATCACTGTGGACCCATTAGCTTGCTCTGATGACATTTATTCCACGCCTTACTCAAATTGTCATGCGAACCCTTGCACCTGGTAGCTTGTGCACTTTAGGGGGCTGTGAGAAGGGACCCTGCGAGATTAAAGCTAGTCATGACTCAAATACAGTAGCACCAAAAACCCAAGTTCCAGTCTGCTCCCTATTACGACGACAAAAGTGTCCTATCTGATGTGGGTCAGTACTTCTCACGAAGGCTGTATGCTCTAGGGTTCATGGGGCACAAGAAAATAGGTGTCTGATGTCAGGTCAACCCTATTTTTCGGTCAGGTCAACCCTACTTGCTCCATGGTTTCCCCTGAGGTTGAGATCGAGGCAACGATCTCCGAGGTGCCTTTTCTGGATATAGAGAATGTTATTGGGGATGTCTTCCTAATATTCCTGATTTCAAACCCCCTATGTACCATCATTCACTTGAGGATCCCATTCTGATAAAGATTTCCCATATATTCGCTGAATTTTCTAGACTCAGCATTAAGAGGCCCCATTGATTTCATTCCTCTAAATGGTTTTGCAGAATTAGATGGGATAGCAGCTTTAAGGTTGAGAGGAGTTGGTTCTGGTCCATCAGGTCTAAATGCCTTGTCTTTGAACCATATCCTTTGCTCCAAATCCTTTAGGACCCAATCAACAGATTTATGAGTGCTATAGCAAAGGCCACCTACAAACTTGCAAGTGAGGTAATTGACCCTTCCACAATCGAAGCCTTGGTTGCCTCTAAACTGATCCCATTTAATAAGAACCCTGGTGTTAGACCAATCGGTGTCTGTGTAAGTCTAAAAAGGATGGTTGGAAAACTGATTGTTGCATGCTTAAAGAAAGACATTCAGTGTGCTGCAGGGCCACTCCAAACAGCAGTCAGGTGCGCGCGCACCCAGCAGGTGTCGAATCAGCCATCCATTGCCTTGCACGAAGAATTTGATAGTGATGAATGTCTGCATAACAGTACAATCGTAAGCCCTTTCATCTCTACCTATCTTATAAATATACATATTGGAAAATGATCCGTTTGTTCTGTGGACCCTTTGAGTTAGAGTCGAATGAAGGGACTACCCAAGCGGATCCTGTTGCTTTCCCACAGTATGCTATGTCTGTCAACCCCCTGGTGTACTCTAACCCATCAAAGGCAAAATCAGTGTGGTTTGCCGATGATGCAAATGGAACTGGCAAACTTTTGGAGCTGCGCAAGTGATGGGATTTTATATTTTCGCAGGGATAGGTTAGGTCGGATAGGTTATTTTCCTAAAGCCGAAATTCGAGGCTTATTGTTAAGCCAGGGCTTCTTGAATCTGCCAAGGAGGCTTTCAAGTTGGTAGACATGCAGCCTGTGCTGCTTTTACCAATGAACAATGCAATCAGGCGACAACTATCAGTCATTAATCTCTCATGGATGGAGGCACATTAGGAGGCCAGGCAGCTCATAAACTCAATTTCATCAGCAATGATGAAGCAGGATGTGAAAGTCATCATGGAGTCTAGTGAGCCCCTTAGAAGGTGTGCTCTTGAACATGCCCAATTCCCTGTGGCATCATCCTGGCTTTCAGCTCTCCCCCTAGAGTGCGAGGGTTTCATATTAAACAAGACTGAGTTTTTATGACACAATGGCATTACGGGTCTCCGGACAATTAGTACCCGGATAAATTGTACACAAAATTTTTTTTGAGGGTACAACTTGTCCAGGTACGAATTGTGTGGATACTGACTGGTGAAAGTACCCTATATTGATTCTTTATACTAGCTGGTTTTTGCTAATTTTTTCATAAATGTTATAGACCACATGTTATCTATCAATTTTGATGAATATTTTTGTTCTAGAATACAATTTTGTTCTAGAAGACATTTTCTATTCTTTATACTAGCTAGTTTTTGCTACTTTTTTATAAATGTTATAGAACACATGTTAGTTATCAATTTTGATAAATATTATTGTCCTAGAACACATTTTTTTCGAGAACATTTTTTAGAACATACCATTCTACTGTTAGAAGGTCAAATATTTGTTCTAGAAAAAAAAACCTACATTATCTGTATCTGGACAATTCGTACACACACAATTCGTACCCATCAAAAAAAAAATTTCGGTTACGAATTGTCCAGGTACGAATAGTCCAGGTACAAATTGTCAGGTACGAATTGTCCAGGTACGAATTGTCCAGGTACGAATTGTCCTAACTTCGGTATTATGCTATAACCTGTCCATTCTGGGACTTACCGCTGAATGTTTTTGCTCAGCCGCATTCACACCAGATTACTGATCACATTGAGGCATAATGAAATCCGTGATCTAATGGCCAATCTTCTCTCAGGGGTATGCCTTGATGTAGGCATAGAACCAAAGTTATTTAATTATTGTGTAAGTTATAAGCTGACTAAAACATTAATGTGCCATGGTTTTCCAAAACTGATCAATTAATGTTTTTTAAATACTACTATGCTTTGATCAAGAATTAAATATTAATTTGAAAGAAAAGTGAAACATTTTGTTAACTTTTCCTGTGTTTTCCTGGTGAAATATTTCGGTTATTATATGTCTGAACAAGATTAGGCTGTAATTTCAAGCCATTATTTCAGTATATTTTTTAATAATATATTATATTGCAACATGTAAATTGTAGGATGGCAGGTTAGTGCTTCTCTTTGCATATGAAGACACTAAAATAATCTTATATTTAATGAATAATTATTCTACAAACTTTAAAGCTCCTTGAATTATGCTAGAAAGAAGCATGAAAATTAACAATAGTTATTACTGCAAACAAAGTGATAATTTTTAAGCTGAGATTAATTGATTATTGGAATTATGTTTGGATAGAAAGTTTCAATTTTATCTTATTTCGATCTTTATCTTCATAATAATTATTGTATTGTGTTTTATTTTATTTTCACAGGTACTGTGTTGCTTTTGTAAAGTTGTACTTACTGTGTGATGCTGTATAACAACTATAATATCCTCTTATGAAATACAAAGATGGTGTTAGAATTCGATGATGGAGTATCTACGTCAGGCATTGTAACTGGTGTTAAGGATTTAGTGAATTTTAGTAGCAATACTACTGCGGATTCCAGCGACGTTCAATGGCTAGCACCTGGTAAGTAAATCTACTGAGTAACCTTTCGTATATATTTACTCAAAATTAATAATCTTTTCAATGTTAGATAGATTATAATCGCTTAATCTTTTCAACAATGACAACCCATCACAACATCACAATGACAAGCAATTGCACTTTAACATAACCGCTACTAATGGAGATAGCCGTTTACAAATTATATTTGATGATAAACTGACAACTTAAATGATGGTTAAGTTGAATATTTGAGTATTTTTTAGACTTTGAAGGCTAATATATCAGCTATTGTTACATCTTGTAATGTAAAATGCATCGTGATTATGCAATTATAATATATCACTGATGTTGTTTTGAATTTAAGACATTGTCAGGTTATGATCGCTTCGCCCCTTCCACATATTCTCTCCAATTTTATTTGCTAGAGCCTTTAAGGGCAAATTAGACTTTGGGCAAATGGACTAGGGCACTGATCTGATTCGGCCCACCGTCCTAATCCATTTGCCTCTGCTTAATTTTAGAATCACTATATTCCCAAGCTACTATGACTATGATACTACACTAAATGGTAATACATACTATGCAAGCATGTTATATTTCACATTATCTTAAATATTTATAAACTAAAGTCGCACACAATCCTGGAGTTAATCAATTTCAAGGATGTAACAAATTAGTTGGATTATTAACGTGTACATTTTTATATAAGTTGTTTAACTGGGTGGTTGCAATGTCCTTGTGACCTCATCTAATGTGTACTAATAATAATTAACTTTGAATATATCTTACTGATATACATGATAATGATAAACATGCAATCGGAGCCTCGAAGCTGTGCACATATTAAGGAACCCAGGTTTTGACTTAAAGTCCTGGAAAACCTCACCTAGGCAGGAGCAGGATGTAACTTTTCTTCTCCTCTGTGCCTAATTATCCTCAATAATCTTAAAGGGTTCTTATGTCAATCGGGAACAATGTAAAACTCATTTTCAAGGAAACATAACCTTCAAGCATTCTCATGTGAACTAGATATCTCTCTAATGATGATGAAAAATGAAACTCTGAATTTGATAAAAAATTCCCTGTTTGTGTGAACTATCAATAATTCATACTGGTTGATACCCCATAACATATGTTATCATGGAAGCCCCGAATCTTGTCATTACAGTTCACTAACCTTACCCTTAGTAAATTGGTTGCACCCAGAGTGCATAATCGAATGGAAGTTATTCATTGATCAGAAATTCAATCTGATATGAAACTACTGGGATAATTACGCTGTATTCCAATAAAGCAACATTTTTATGTTCATGGAACATGAATAGAAGTCATTTAAGATGAACCAATTTTCCACTTACTAAACGTGCTGCCGCTGCATTCTTTGGTAAATGTGCCCAAGTTCAACTCCCCTGATAATATCAGATTGTATATGCAAACAATTAATAAACTGAACTTGGCCAATATCTGACAACCCTTATTTCCATTACATGATTGTTATGCCTCAAAGTCAATCTAAGTAATTACTCTCCTTCTAACCGATTGGCAATTTTTGCAAAGCATTCAACCATATAATATTATGTTCTTATTTATATTAACTTTCAAGTTATTCCAATGAAAAAATGCATTAACAAGTCGATATTCGGACTGGACCATGCCATAGATAGTAAGGGGTTCAGCTGGATCGACATTTACAAATAAATTTCGTGTCAAAATTAATGAACTTCTATGGTGCAATACTTATTTCCGATCGCATTGTACCTATTCAAATTTCTGTACATTACATTTGACTAAAAAGACCATTTTTCGCACAGCCTACCTGTCCAACTCATTGGGTTTTTTATACCCCCCGTTCAATCATAGAATGTATGACAAGCGTGTCCATATCCATCAAATTGTTGAAGAATTTTTAGTGACAAAAAGAATAAAACCATCTTTAACTCATTCAGAAACTCATCAGTGTTTGACTACATACAACCAGTAGAATGGTATAACTGAAAATATCATTGGTCCTAGTTCTTGCCCCATACCACAACTAAATATCACTAATTCTAATATAGTTCTAATTCTAATATATTTTTAATATATTTTAATCTAATCTATTTCCGTAAGACCAATAATATAATATAATTCTAAATTAAGGCAGGTGTGTTCATGGTCGGGTGAAATTATCTTTGGGTTGTAAAAATAGCTTATTATTGTTAAAAATAACTATTTACATACTTGTGTGTAAAGTAGCACTTTCCAGTGTGATGATCTGAGAGGCTTTGTTACACGAATGAACGTTAGTGAGTGAGTGAAAATAAAGCCACGAGCATCAGAACACTGTAAAGTACTTTGCAACAAGTATGTCTCGTAGTTTTATTCCAAAATTGTAACATGAAATAATTGTACATATACATCATAAGTGATAGAAACTGCACAAATTATATTGTTGCTGTATCAAAAAAAAAAAAGCAAACAGTCGGCCGAAGCCGGAGGCGACCCGAAGGCTCCTCATTCGATAGCTGCTACTCGAGGGTAGGGGTGGGCGCTACTCCTATCCCAAGATTTGCTCCCAGTTATTTAACTGGTACTCATTTTATCGACCCCAGTGGATGAAAGGCTGAGTGGACCCTGGCGGGGCTGAACCTACATCCATTAGATTGCAGGCCCGGCGCTCAACCAACTGAGCTACCCCGCCTTCTGCTGTTGTGTGTCTTCTGCCGAGTTGCAGTCAGGCTGTTTTAATCTCGATCGGTGAACACAACTGGAAATTGGTAAATCTTGAGATATGAAACACAGCTCGCTTCAGGAATAATTATAATATTCAATAAAAATGATTTTTGCAGCTATTCCTCTAAATTCTCATACAGTCCTTCTAATATCGTTTCAGTGGTTCTCAGTACAGATGCTGTATTTCCGACGAGGATTGTGATGATAATCCACTGAAGGAGGAATCTATGGGAGTGAGGTTCCTGTTTCTGCATGGTGATTCTCCTACCGATGTCACAGAGAAACCCTACTGTTCTGGTACCGGGTCGACCGAATGTCTCGAATGTGACTGGGGTAAATTGGTATCCCCAGTCGATCAGCTCCTGATACTTGGCGATTTTATGAGCTTCCTGCTGCTCGGCTACTAGCCCGCCTGTGGTCTGGCTTGTTGGAAGATGGCTGGGTGCTAGAGGATCAACAACGGTAGCATCCCAGACCAAGGTTCGGCCTTGGCCAACAAGGGTAATGCCTCAACTCGCTTCCCATCGTTCCGGCAAAGTCCTGGTGGCTCCAGCACAGATGGTACTCCACAGCTGGTGAGGGAACAATGGATGATATTGTTCAACATGCTGTGGTGGGCGTGAGTGACCAACGCTCTTTAAACAGGAGAGCCCATAGAGGCTGTTGGAACTCACCTGTTTGCCACAGTGGATGCAGTTGTATGGTTCAGTTACCTTGCATCCCAGGTGGGTTGCCATGGATATGCGGAACTGGCATTGGTGAGTTTAAGCCCTAAGGAAGGAAGATATTGGGACCGCATCAATCCAGCAGCCAGGGATCGGATCCTCCAGGGCGTTCAACTGTGTGAGGTCAGTTGGGGTGTGGATTCCTGGAAAGAAGAGAGGTTCCTCTGGTGGAATGGCATTGTCCAGCAATTCTGTTTCCTGTTGCCATCAACTCACTTCCTGTTGTTCCGGCAAAGACCCAATGGCTCCAGCACGGATCGTACTTCACAGCTGGTGAGGGAACAATGGATGATATCATTCAACATGCTGAGTCAGGCATGAACGACTGCCACTTTTTAAACAGGAGAGCCTGTGGAGACCATTGGTGCTCACCTGTTTGCCACAGTGGATGCGGTTTATTCAGTGTGTTGGTGAGTTTAAGCCCCATGGAAGATATTGGGACCATGTCAATCCAACAGCCATGGATCGGATCCTCCAGGGAGTTCAACTGTGTGAGATCAGTTGGGGAGGCGGATTCCTGGAGAAGAGCAATGTTCCTCTAATGGTTTGGCACTGTCCAGCAACTCTGCTTCGTGTTGGTTGGTGGGAGGTATCTGGGGCGATGAAGGAGTCCCAGAGACTCAGGGCCTTAAGTGAGATCAGATCACTACACTAAGGGAGATCTCCTGGAGTGGTGGGGGTGGTGTAGGTAAGGGTAGTGGGAGGAATCTCTGGGTTGTAGAGGAGGGTAGATAGAGGTCTGCAAGCAGCCACTGAAGCCACATAGGCAGATGGTGCAAGCTGCTTAGCAGAGCTCAATCCAAGACCTCCCACTCGGGCTGGGAGACAGGCCTGGATCCAGTCTGAGTTGGTAGTATCTGTGTTGGTGAGTTCCTGGAGAGCAGAGCACTGGACCTGGTCGTATTGCTCCAAGACTAGTCAAAGCACAGGGCAGAGTGGAGAAACTAAAGGAGGCGGGGGATGGTGAAGGAGTTCTTTAGAAGGAAAAGGCATGGTGACTGTCTATAAGAGACAGGCGGCAGGCCGCTCAGGGTTTGTGGGTTGGCCACCTTGGACTCTAGACAGCATTCCAAGGCCAAATTACTTATCCCAGCATGGTGATGTCTGGGACCAAAATTCCCTCACATATGGTGTTGAATTTGCCGTGGATGTGGGTGCGCTCTTCTGCGGATGGAACTCCAAGGAAAAACAGCTCACACTTCCTCATGTTTAGCGTCAGCCTGTACTTCTTCCCCTCCTCGATTGAGGACGACCTCGTAACTGTCCACCACATTACCATTGTCGAGGTAACAGATATTAAATTCTGATTCAATAGAGTGGTTTAGCTTATTTGTGGTGTCCCCAAAAATGGCAAGGCCTTCGGGATCTCCCTGTGTGTACTACTACTACTACTAGGATCGGCATGCTGCATTGCAGCTGTATTTTTAAGAATGCTGTGCCGGCTTGTCAACAAAATTGCACCGCCACAACTCCCTATCACCCATGACATTTGCTAGATCATCTGCATCTTTAAGGCCAGTGTCCTTTAAGATGCGTCTCAAGAAAGTCATGGGCTGTCCACCATGCTTATTCACTCCATGAGGCTGCCAAAGTACAAGATTATGCACTGGCTGGTCCTCACGGCGAAAGCAATGTCCTGCAAAGTGGAGGCGATTTTGTTCTAGTGTCAAGCTTGGGGGAACCAATGAGACACCTCTATTGTTATATAGTGTCTGGTTGGAGATGTGTGCATTGTACTTGACACAATGAACCCGGCGTAGCATTCTTGTGAATGTGCCATCCAGAGATTTGGTGTCCTCAGCAGTTAGAGCCCAGCATGGACTCCCATAGAGGAGTACTGGAACTACTGCTGCTCTAAATAATCGGACCTTAAGTTTCCGATTAATTCTCGGTGACTTCCAAATCCTGGAAAGCCTATTCAAGGCTGCCCATGCCTTTCCCTTACGTATTCGAAGGTCCTCACCTGACTTCCGGATCCATGATCCCAGGTAACAGAAGTCGTCCACATGCTCAAGCATACCATCCTTTGAGCTTATGCTCATCCGATCAGAGACTTGCTGAGGACTTTCAAAGTTAACTGTCAGAATTTTGGTCTTTCTGGAGTTAATAAAAAGACCAACACTAGAAGCAGCATGTTCTAATGAGCTGAGGAGCTGTTGGGCTCCCTCTAATGATTCTGATAGTACTCCTAAGTCATCAGCAAAGTCTAGATCAGTTAGGTACTTGGCAGGATTTCCTCGACTTCTGGAGCCAGTAGGTGGAGTTATCATCACCCCATCATCATTATAATGATCTAAGGACATGCGTAGAACATAGTCAACCACAATAATGAACAAGAATGGTGCAAGTGTGTCTCCTTGGAGGACGCCCCATAACACTTCAAATGGTTCTGTGTCACCGTCAACAGTAGACACAAATGTTGTCGAACCATCGTATACTGATCTGATTGCTGCAATAATTTCATTAGGAATCCCATATAATGAAAGTATGCTGAACATACGTGAGCGAGAGACTGAATCAAAGGCCTTGAAGAAGTCAACAAAGATAACAGCCAGATGCCTGTCTTTCTTTTTTGATAACTCTTCAATTATCCTTCTAAGTGCCAAAATGGGCTCCATGGTCCCACGACCTTTACGGAACCCATTCTGATTTCCACGGAGCAGTCTCTCAATGGGATCCCTGATGCGATTTAATAGAATCCTATTGTATAGCTTTGCAGCAATCGAGATCAATGAGATTCCCCGAAAAGAACCATAGAGTGTTAGGTTGCCCTTCTTGGGAACTGGCACCAACTTATTTGTTTTCATTTCTTGTGGGACTCTTGTTGTTCGGTACATGTCTACTATGATGGGATAGATGAGCTTTAAACACTCAGGTATTTTAAAGACCTCAGGGGGAACACCATCTACTCCACTGGCACGATTGGTCTTAATGCTCTTTGCAGCAGCCTTCACTTCTGCAAAGGAGATATCGCCAATGGGAATATCTGGGAGTACAGACTCAGACACTTTTACTTCTAAAAAGTTATCAGGCAATACCCTGTCATTATTGAGGAGCTTTTCAAAGTGGGCTTTCCAACCATTGAGGCGATCGGCTGGTGATTCAGCCTTAACCTTGGTGGTTGGTTGGCTTTTCCGCCCAGTAACCAGATTGATCGATTTCCATGCCATTCCCTGTGTGTGGGGGCCTTCATTGGAGCAAAGCAATGCCTCTCCATGGACAAGGAAACTGTAGCCGCCATAAGCTGCCCTGGTATGGTTGTAAATACTTGGGTAGTTCTCGTGGATCATCTCAAGGAGGGAATTTTATCAGCACTGGACTACTGCCTTTGTCTGTGGAGACGAAAGTCCTGGTGGCATGAGCAGCTGCTTCACTGCCATTCTTGGTCCCTATTCCAAGATGGATGGTTCCATATGATACTGATCGTTGCTCTTTAACTATTGAATATGTATATTTGGAGCATAGACGCTGCAGGGTCATTCCCATGGCGATTGGTTGTATTCTCCCAGAACTCTTTGTAAATGCGAACAGGTTGGCTCTGAAGAATATTGGACGAATTTCTCCTGGTATTTTCTACGAATTTACTAAGAGAAGTGAGTAGCTGTGTCGATGACTCTCCATTGTTTGAGGTGATTAGGTCCTTCAGAATTTGGGGTCGTATTCCATCTGGCCCTCCCACACAGCCACTTGGAAATGAGCCAATTAGCTTGCTGAGTACTTGTGGTGAACAGGGGTGGAGGGGGGGGGGGGGGGGGGGGGGTGGGCTCTCGTCTAAATATACAAACAAAATATACAACAATAAATTATTTAACAATAAGTAAGTTTTTTTTTAGTTAAAGGGGTGGGGGGAGGGGGCACCATTTAGGTCCAAAATATGTCGAAATTATTTTTATGATCTATTATAATGCACGATTAAATGGTGTTTCCAAATCTGAAAACCGCTATTTAATAGCTCTTTTAGTTTTCAAGTTATAACAATTTCCATTTAGGGAGACCTATTGAAATTACTATTACTATGTATAATGAAAGGTCGATTATCTCCAAATATTTTTTTATGAAATTGTCAACTTCAAAACCCTACTACTTCTATAATTTTTGAGTAATTAGTCTGAAAATTAATGTGGATGTCTACATAGCCACCCTGCATAAAATTATCAGACAACCTTTTGAAATTTTTTGTTAATAAAATTAAATACTATTTATAACGAACCTGCCTATTAATAGGCCAGGTTAGTTCTTGTCAAGAGTTGAGCCGTTCAAAAACACGATGTGGTTGTGTGTGTATGTATAACAATCCAATATCTAAAAACTCAAGCAGGTACGCAAACATTTTAATAACAAACTCTACATAAATTTTGGTTGCGCACAAGACTGTACATTTTTTGTGGCGTTTCGATCACGGGGTCACTGAAAAATAGCGGTTTTGAAAATTTAAAGTAGTATTTCACCGATTTCAACTCGTCGAGTTTGCACCAACTTTTTTATTTGAGATATTCAGTCATCTGAGCAACATATTTGAGCCTCAGAATCTTTTCAAATATCGCCAATCTCGCACAGAACATCGCCAAAATTTGTTCGTCCGGCAAAAAACGCACTAATTCGTCTAAAAGAGTTAATTATTGGTTGCAGAATAATATGATTCAACTAGAAAAGCCATCAAGCGGCTATAAGGAGACCGCCCATAGACACACGTAGTGTTAGTTGGGTCCCTCCTCATTCATTATCATCAACCTATAAAACATTTGAACGGCCCAGTGCTTACAATGATATTCCCATAGAATTCACTGGGAAGAGCTATCTAGCTGGCGGGGGTGGGGTAATACATTATACAAACTATGTAACAGTTGATGATTGATTACTGTCTGGGTTTGAGTGAGATAGTAATCAATTTGGCAAGTAATATACTTCTGTGCAGTTTAGGCCTATCCATTCACTAAATAGTAGTCGCTTACTAGTAGGCCCTCATGAGTAGGCCTACCAGCAGCTGGTGTTTCTATCGTTGAATTGATGGCAATTTTCGTGTTTTCATTTTCGCTCACTCAGGGTAATGGTTTGAGGGGCAGGTTCGTTTAAAGCCAGCTTGCTGGCTTTCTAGTAACAAACCTAAAAAATTACCATAAATTAGCAGCGCCACCTAGCGGTGCAGAAATATTTTCACAAAATTTCGCCTGATAGTTATGTTACCCCATATTTTATCTATCATATAAAAATACTTTCATGTGATTAGATTTAAAACTGTAAAAGCCTTAGGGTTTTAAGCTCAACCAAGTTTTTTTTATTGTTAACTAGTATTAAAATTTTTCTGACCTGTCATGTAGAATAGCATCTATTCTTAATTATACCCAAAACCAAACAATTTTGAAACACTGAGATTGATAAATCGAAGAGTTGTCCGAAAATGGTGTACCCCCCCCCCCCCCCCCCCCCCCCCTTAATTATATTAGATCCGGAGATGTAATAATGAACTATAAATAACAGATTGGTTAAGGCATTGAGATCTGATAGTAAGCAATTTACTGTTACCAGAACTGACAACTCTCCTAAATAAGCTAATTTATTAAAATTAATAAAGTCTTAGAAACCACACCATTATTTAATTCAATTCCTTACTGGAAATTCTTATTGTTAGGCAATCTGCTGCTCATTTAGTAACTTAGAAAACAGTAAATTAGAAAACAGCTTAATTTCATTCATTTTTAAGCTATTGATTAAACTCATCCTGATTTAAATTAAACAACCTTTATTATACTAATACAGTATGTTGTTTATCAGAATTAGGCTAAGTCACTCAGATGGACAAGGTTCCAGATTTTGTCTAATAATTTGATTGTATTATAATGAATGATGAATACATACATTATGAGAAATAAATTCCTTGAGGCCTTTCATGTGATTAGCCTTACAGTTGAACATTATGACCTTATGGGCTCTTAGAGTCGTGCCTAAATCATATATTCTTACCTCTCCCAGGAAATGTTAGTTCCTTTATGTCATCAAAAAAAGCTCATTAAATCCACAATCGTTAATATATATGGATTCCAGTAGTTGTGCAGTTGGCCTAACGCAGCCATATTATATTTTGAGTTGATTTAGTGAATTCCTGTGTTACGTTAGTCTCTGTCGAAACACGAACATATTTGTAACGCCTGCAGCAGCATTATGGATTCCTAGCTGGACATCTCTAATTAAACATAACTGCAGGTGGACTAATTATCATACATACCCACTGGCTCCATCCAACAATAATGGTATCATTAAATTATTTATTCATACTATCCCAAACTTTTTGGTCCTCTTTGTGTTGGTTGGGAGGGGTATTAAATAATATGATGGAGGATGTGGTCAGTTTTGGTAAGTTTGTTGGACCCAACTTACCCACCTGAGGTCCACTAGAACCTTGCCTTCCGATCAAACGGTATGTTCACATTCAACGGAATGGTGCACTGGTACACTACATGGTGTACCGGAGTACATGGTGTACCGCAGTACATGGTTTACCGCAGTACATGAGTATACAATATATAACATGTATATATAATACTGAGTAAGAAAGAGGAATAGAGGCGGGGAATGTAAGAGTTAAGAGGAAAATAAATGCCAGTGATAAAACTTTGAATTGCATTCATATAACTGCAGACATTTCGGTTCATTACTTAAACCATTATCAATGCACAAATAATAGTGCTAAATGTTACAAACGGCAAACAGGACCTACACTAAATTTACCAATAAAGATAACACATAATTTTATATATATAGTGTCTAAGAAAGACAATTGGCCAAAGAATGCATGAAAAAAGAGATTACCCCACTCCAATCCTGTAGCAAAGGGGTAACCAACTGCATTGGTTACCCGTAAAGCATAGAGTAGAATATAAGTTAGCATTACTAACCTATAATTGTGTGACCGGATCCAATTCACTGCACTACCCAGCGGAAAATGGGGAAAGTGTCTTTTTACCAATTATAGTTGGCTAGGTGACATTAGCAATATAATGTCACCTAACCAATGAGGGCAATATACATTGCCAGCCACAAGTAGAGATGAGAGGCTACAGGCCATCTCAGGGGGACGAAGGGAACTAGCGCGTGGGCATAAGGGAACAGGGAGTGACAAAGGGAGGATAGGTTAGCCAATGGTGGGGCAGAACACCATCTGATTGGGATGCATCCATTGGCCAGGCCACATAGCAAATACCAATATTCTATATGTGTTAGTAATATACCCATTGCATTTATCACCTGTTGTTCAGTTGGTTTGTGTAGAGCTGTGGAAGCAAGATGGTTTCAACCGTCGCCGACAGTAACCGTGCTATTATTATATTCTGATTATGCTATTATTGTATTCTGACATTACGAACAACTGCCACTAAAAACTCAGTTATTCTATCGTCCTCCGGCCTTTCAGACTCAGGTACTATAAGCCTTTCAGCAGCCAGCGGACGCGGTTACGCGTATTAACCAAAAGCAAACACCGCCAACTCGGGGATCCCATCACAAAGTGCCTCAATGGGATAGCACCGACTTATCTAAATGAACTTCTTATCCCATATAGACCCTCACATGGTCTTTTGATTGATTGATTGATTTTCCCAAATAATACATAATTATATCAAATACATTACATAATTCACAATAAAATGCACAGGAAGACTGCTTAGTAGCATAGTGCTAGTTAAGTATCCTGTTAGGCACCGGAATATATAATACATAAATTGGGTAGATACATCTTACGATAATGTGCAAGCAACTACAGGGGTTACATACATGTAGGATCCCAACACCCAACCCACCAGTGCACCCAATTCCCTTATCATTGGTCAATCGACCCCCTCCCACACACCATTGTTGCTACGTAGACCGCCTTACGATCCCTCTGTTAAATGTAAAAAAAAAATGTTATTTTTACTTTTTATTTATTTTTATTTTTTATTTTTATAGATCGCTGCTCTCCGATGACATTAGTTTTAATTTCATATTTTTTATAAACATTTTCCAACTTTTGATTTCTCTCAGTTTAGGTGATATTGTTGTTCCAAAGAGATGGTCTGACAAAAGATCACTGCCCAATGACTAAATTAGCACGAGGAATAAAGAACAAATTTTGTGATTTTGATCTTGTACCATAACGATGAACATCACCTACCAATAAAAAATGGTTTGATATTTCAGTTTTCTCATAGTTGTAGGGTACACTGTGCATAAAGGCTGCTACTTGAAGTGAGTGCGAATCATGAACAGGTAATATTTTTAAACTTTGATATAACGGAAAGGAGTGCGCAAGATGGTCAGAAAAGGTAATGCATCTTAAGATTTTATTTATTTTTTATCTTACTTTTTTATCAGAGAGGAGCCAGCATTCCCCCAAATAATAAGTCCATAGTTTATATACGGGTGCACGAGCGAAAAATAAAGAAGTTTTAGGATATGTAGATCAAAAAAGTGTCGCAACTTATAAAAAATACCAGTTGTTTTAGATAACTTTGATAAGACATATGTTATATGTGTGTTCCAGGATAACTTTTGATCAATTAGAATTCCTAGGTACTTAACCGATGATGGTGACATTGTTAAAGATTTATTGTTAATTTGAGAGTTTTGAAATTGGGATCTTTCTAGTTTGTTTGACGCTACCATAAATTCGTTTTTTTTTGTATTTATTGATAATCTATTGGAAATTAGCCAGTCTTGTATATTACTAAGTTCTGAGTTTACGGTCGTCACTAAGGAAGTCGCCTCATTGTTTCTACAAAGAAAACTTGAGTCGTCCGCGAAAAGTACTGTGTATAATTTAGAAGCATTTGGGATGTTGTTAATATATAGTAAAAAGAAAATGGTACCTAAGATTGAACCCTGTGCCATCCCGCATGTGATTTTTTGAAAGATTGAAATAGAATTATTAATTTTATTAAATTGACTTGAATTTTGGAAATAATTTTTGAAAGGTTGTATTTGGAATCCGCGAAATCCATAGTGTTCAAGCTTTTTTACAAGGATCGAGCGGTTTACTGTGTCATATGCCTTTTTTATATCCATATATATTATACATCCATTTGACTGGGTGTCTAACTTATCACGAATTTTCGTGGTCTTCTCGTGGTACCGCGATACCCTTTAGAATCCTATGGTAGACGAGCATCTGCTATGGGCATATTATTGCAAAATGTCTCTTAGTAAGTAAGTCCAATATAGGAGTCAGTATAGTCACCACAGGAGCAGGTAGAATATTCACAGGCATGTGTTTGGACAATTTGTCTTTAAACTGAACATTGAGGAAATACGTTAAGACATTTTAAATACAATATGTAAATTAATGTGAGTGCGGGATGCCGAACAAAACAATCTAACTAATTTAGCCTTCGCCAAAATACCATGATTACCAGTAATGTGTTGAGTACCAAATAAAAATATTACATCTTTCAGGCATATATTCGTGGCAGGTGTGCGAAAGAGTAGTTCTTCTAGCACAATCTAACAACTGCGCATTCATATATAAAATTACATTCAGTTTCTCTAGTTCGACGTCGAAAATATTAAAAGTTGAACAAATCCTAAAAATTGTAGAGATCGGAGTCAAAATAAGGCCAAATTAATATTGGAATGGGAGGAAACTATGGAAGTTGGTAAACTGACCCGTGTTAGTACGTTTACGGTAAAGTGCTGTTTTAAACTCGAAATTGTTATTTTGGGTAACCAAAACATCGAGAAAAGGTAATTGGGAGTTACTCCCAACTTCCATAGTGAACTCAATGTTACTATGTTGCGAGTTTACATAATTTAGAAAAATTTGTACTTTTTAAAGACTACGAGAGTGTCATCTTTTGTAGAACATGGGCTTGAACATAGTCGGGGAAATTATCTAACCATCCAAATTTCTTTCTTGGCTAAAAATTCATTGGGTCACTGTAGCGCCTTACTTATAGAGGCCCCATAGCTAGAGCATCAAGTTGTGTAAATAATTGGTTATTAAAAGAAATAAAATGTTAATAAATAATGCTAATCTAAGAAGGTGCCTAAACTGACCTTTGTTAAAGCCAGCGACTAAATGGCCAATATTAGCAGTGAAAATGGAAAGATTAGAAAGAAGAGCAATGAAAAGTTCATTGAGTATTATATCTATTGAAAAAGAAACGCTGTTAATTAGGAACCTTAGACCAACACTCATCACACAGATAACATACTTTTATATTCCACTTGAACTCCTGTAGCGTAGGCCCCTTTCGTAGGTACGGTACCTCAATTAAATTTAACTCAATGTTTAACTCATTGCAGTTATCACAATGAAATTTAAAGTTTTACAGCTAGCAGTTATTTTTCTTCATAACATTAGTGAGTGTGAATGACTCAGTGGTATGCGAGCAGTACATTATCTTGATAAGTATTGATCATGAACGGCCAAAATTTAGTTGTGCCCTAGGTTTACCGCTGTCCATTTAAATAATGATAATAAATGACTGTCTAGACTGTTGAATTAACTGTGAACAGACGGACCTGCAGTTGCCGCAATGACCCCATTGAATGTGAACGGGATCCAGGTAGTGTACCGCTAGAATAACCTTTGAGACCAAACTACTTGTCAACAGGTAGTGAAAAAATATCTAAGCTGGATCACTTCATCCTCAAAATCGAATTTTTTTCATATTTATTTTAGCTGGACTAGGACTCACACAGATTTGGCGAACAGGGGTCCATGGTACTATAGTCCCCCACCTGCCACATCTGTTTCGCCGGACTAATCTCGTAAACATGAAAATAAATGTTGAGATTATGTAATTCAGCATAGTAATATATCTTCAGTTCAGCATCACAGGCACTCAGTAATGATTCACATCAGTTCCTCCGACCCTATCGGTTACTGAATGGGCTGGTTCCTACATGCAAGAATGGCCATGGCTACATACACTCCATTACTCTTTTTTACAAGTTTAATTTATTTCTGGTTCCTTTATCTGCATGGTCTCCAGACATTCCCACCCAATTGTAACTCCCTATGGGACAGACATCCCCGAATAATTCAGATTTAATTTAGATAAACCAGCGGTTGTCGATGAAGCTATCACCATGCTATCATCATGTTATCTTATCCTACACTTTAGCTGGTGCTCATTCGTTTGTCAGTGGGGAAAGGAATTTCAAGACGACTTAATTGAATCATTGATTGTCGTGATTACTGGTTTGAGATTGCTTTCTAAAACCCAAATCAATGCTAACATGGCGCACAATTCAACGCCAAAAGCATGGTGGTTTACAAGGCTAATTAATTTTTGCTAATCATGCGAACTAATTGTTTTAAAATCCTAATGAATAATTTTAAAATTAAATACTAACGCTCACCTCAAGGGGTGGTAGTGGGGGAGGGAGGGGGGGGGGATGTAGCACCCCGAAATTGTAAATTATTTTAGTGCTGCGGTTTAAGAATGGTCAAACCAATTTTAAATAAGGTCCTAGAATGTCACTTCAGTGGTCAAAAATTGTTAAATTAATAAAAATACAGGTTTACAATAACCCAGCGTCCAATCCCCCGTGTCCAAACCTCATGGGATCTTAGGACTCCCGAAACAAAAGACTATTGAGACCTAAGGACTTTGGGAACTAAAGAACAACAATGATCACATATCTGTAGTAAGAAGGATGGAAACTAAAGACTTAATTTACTAATAATAATGAACTGACTTCATTAATTAACTAAAGTATATGAGACATAAAAAGACTTAGGTAGCTGAAGTCAAGCGAGACAGAAATACTTAGACAGAACTAAGACCAGAAGGGCCATAATCCACAAAGAACTTCCCAGTTACAGTAAAAATAATTAATATATTTTATATAGTATACTATTTTAAAAAGCCATTCGAGAATCCCTTCGCATCATTATTATTACGGGTACCACTTTGATCGTTACGTTGCGAAACAATAATGAATTATTACTGCAGAAACACTAAGTTGAATAATTATGTTTCATATATGGGAACTAAAGACCCCTGGAAATATAAACCCACAGAATTTAGTTACCTGTGTGAACTAAGGATTTTCCAGAATTACTGACCCCAGACCAACACCCAGAAAGATCCGTTGATAGTTTAATCCCGTTGCTCAATTCCATTTCCCACTCTCAGTTCCATAACTATCAAGTAACTTTAGTCATAAAAGAAAGTAATTTAAATTACATTTCCACACAACAACATTTCACGGTTGTCATGATCACTTACCATAGAGCCCTAACCACACTCCCTATTACTACAGACCTCCTTGTGGTTGGATAATTCGCTAATATTCAATGAGACAGCTGCTTTTGCGAATAGAGTGTCTGACACCTATTTAAAAGCAATATCATGTTTTTATCCTTTAAGATGTATTTAAGACCTTTGTAATCCGTTACATTCTTTATCCAGTAGGATTTATTCACTAATAATATAACAATAATGTAAGCAGTTACTTGTATATATTGCTATACGGGTATATCCTATTATAGTACATTTTTAATATTTTTTTTGGTTTCTAATAAAAAAACAAAATAAAAAATATAAACTGGTTAGCGCTACTGATGAGGCCTGACAGGCCGATACGTACATAGAGCGCTGGTTCAACCCCCGGTAACGTGCTTTCTCATTATTTCCATCTCTAAACAAAACCATTATATTACATCATTAATTGTTCTATTTAGTTTTGTTTGAACCGGCACTTTTTTTAATGTATGGGATAGTTTGAGACTTGAAATGATAATATAATACCTTTCTTGTGAAAAAATGAAAATGTATTTATCTCCATGATAAAATGTGTTTATTGTTTTGCTTAATCTTCTCCTTCCATTAATTGCTAATTTAACATTGGGACAATATATTAATTTGCCGAGTAGGGATTTACATCAAATCCCCCTCCCCCCCCTTCGCCATTTTACAACAATGTAAGCATCATAGGAGAATTCGAACAATATATCGTTTGGCAGTACTACACATATGTAGGCCTACATGCCATATTATACAACACACATGGTATCGGACACCCCGCAGGATTCAATATACAGTTCAACTTCCTTCCTTTACAATATCTGAGGACCATAATTATTCTGTAAAGAACGGCGCATTACTAAATGTCGAATGTCTATTCTATTGGGGTAGAATATTTGAATTATAATTGAATTTGTATGAATAATGAATTAATCAATATACACAACAGTATATCCCAATCACTTATACTTAATAGACAACGGGTTGCCTCTTGACTGTATTTCACCTTCACATTCTAGACTATCCTAAGGAAATTCTTATCAATAATGTTTCTTAGTAAAAATATTACTTGTTTGTTTAGTTGGCATATGTTTTAATAGTTTGATGTGAACTTAATGGAAAGAAACAGAACAACTGTAGATGGTTCCATGCATCTGGGTAAGTATAGTATAATCTATGTGAGAATTAAGGTTCTTTTTCCTCATGAAATGGTACTCTGTCTGCAGCTGATTCCTCAGTTTATTTTATTTTGTAATCATTTATTAATTATGATTCTTCCTAATGTATGAAAAATAGTATAACAGGCGTCAACTATTTTTTTTTACTTGCATCGCATAGTTGGCGAATGTAACTATTTAATATACAGCGTTTAATTCAAACACAAATCATTATTTCCAAAGATCCGCACACATCTCTTTATCTTTATCATACTCCCTGCAGATCAGTTTTCAGATAGGGGGGGAACTGGACGCAATAAAAATTCATCCCTCTCCAGGGAAAATTGGACGCTAATAACAGCTGATTACTCTAAAAAATAAAACTGTAACCTATTCAATTGTGTTAAATTTATTGTTTTGGTTAAAATAACGTGCCGGTGCCACTGTAACCTGCTCCTTTCCCTAAATTGAGAATTTAGCATTGAGGCGGGATATTAATTCGCCAAGACGGGATTATTGCGTCCAGTTTCCCCCCTGTCTCTCATTTTTATTTCCTCTTTCTTACTGACATAATTTTCTTAAACCTTTGGTAATTTATTTGTAATGAATTAATTTTTATTTAATTTATAATTTTGGTGATTTTAGTTCGTAATTTGATTTTGATAATTCAGCAAACCTGATTTAATATATTATAGGACTACCATTATAATATTAAGTGAGTGAGTGGGGTTTGTGAAACCCCTGCAGAGAGAGGTAGGAAAACAGGAGTGTTGAACAGACCATTTATTGGTTGTTTGCAACCGGATGTGGAAATGGTAAAACCCATCAATTTGAACTAAAACAAAGTAATGCCTAGCCCCAAGAAAGGAGACCTTAGTGTACCACCGAACTACTAATAGTCAGTGACTATCACGGAATTCAATTAGTTTTTATGATTCTAAGATGTATTATACATCATATAGAGGAACTTTACTGTGTTACAGCTAAAATGGATTTCGACCAAATATATCAACAATAGCTCTTTAATACTAATCGGACTGCTGTATTGAAGCTGCACATTGGAATTTTTATTTCGGCTTAACAATAAATATGCTTAACCATGCAATTCACAACCAGCATGCTGAAATTCAGCGTGCATCAAGAATGCTATGCCGGCTTATCGACAAAAAAGCCACAGTGAATCCGATGTAGCATTATTATGTATGTGCCATGGCCAGCCAGAGATTTAGTGTCCTCAGCTGTCCAGCATGGACTGCCATATAAGAGCACTGGCTCTCTGCTGCTCTAATTAATCGAACCTTATGTTTCTGACTTATTCTATGTGACTTCCAAACCTGGGCAACCCCATATTTTATATATATATTTTCTATTATTTTTTTTTTATTATATATATTTTATATATATATATAAAGCTGCTAATATTTTTCCCTTTATTTGAAGCTCCGCGCCTGACTTCCGGATCCATGATCCCATTATTGGAAGTCACCCACGTGCTAAAGTACACCATCCTTAAGAGTTTATGCTGAAAACAGACAGATCAGAAATTTCTTGAGGACTGTGGAATTTAACCGTCGAAATATAGGTCTTCATGGTGTTAACAAAAAGACCAACACTAGAATCAGCCTATTCTAATGAGCTGATGAGCCGTTGAGCTCCCTCTAGTAAATCTGAGAGTACTCCATGTGATATCT